>CM037996.1:16670021-16816586 GCA_021234005.1 Nephelium lappaceum | reverse complement strand
TTATTCAAAATATATATAAACTTAATTTTCTTTATCAAAAACATCATTTTAAAGCCAAATACATCCATTATACATAGGAATACAATTTAAAACTTTTATGTACCAAACCAAAAGATAATATATATATATATCCAAAAATATATATGAAAGGATAGATGTGGTTGTCTCAGCTCACTGCAGATGCTTTCTCTTCAATCTTCGCCCTCCTTACGCGATCTACTACCTACGCACGAAAATTCTAACGCGCTAAGCAATTTGCTTAGTGGGTGTACACAAAACTCAATATTTATTTTTTTCACACAATCAATTTATAAAATCAATAACAAATATCACAATTTATCAATAACTCCATTTAATAATAAAAGGAAATTTTAAAACGATACATTTATTCAAAATTATACTCATAAACTTTTCATGCCCCTAGTAAACAGAAGCACGATACCATGGACTGGTAATCGGGTATTCCGGCATCGGACACTCGGTGACTACCCGCCGGACTATCATATAATCAGGTATATTCGGGGCCGGACACTCGGTGCCACGCAAAACCTCCGAATTCACTGTAACTTTTCACTATAGTTGGTATAAAATCAAACAGCGCAGTACTACTCTTGTCACCCATTAATGGCATGCCACTCCAATCCCCACCTATCTGTGTCAAAGCTTACTAGGGCTTGAATAACAATTCATTTTCAAAATTCATTGGGTTGATTTCGTTTAAACTTTTCGTTTCTAATCATTTTCAAACAAAATCTGGCAGCATAACGGCTGCATTTCAGAGGTTTCCAGAAAACCTGAAAATATGCAATAACACTTCCAAATATCTTGTCAATCCAACCCAACTTCGTTTTCCCACAATCATACAAATCAATTTTCAAATTCATCATTTCAGTTTTCGTCACAACTATATAAATTTCATCAATTATCATAATTCAAAAGCATATATTTAATCAAACACATATAAAATACTCGCAAACAATATTTCATAGTATTAAAGTATTCAAAAATCGATAATATTCTATTTATAAAAACAATAAAAGAGAATTGAATAAAGTGTACACCAACCTTATAGCGTTTTATTCTCCAACGAAAGCTCAAACTTTCTCTTTTCCTTTTCTTTGGCTTCCTTGGGCTATTTCCCTCCTGGATTTCAAAACCACATAGGTACTCAATAAAAACTCATTCCTTAACTTAAAATGCATGATTTACTAATCATAAGTGATCCAAATATTTCAAAATCGCACCAAGCTCCATTTAAAACTCATTTAACCTTCGAAATTTAATCTTCGACTTTTAATAATCTCAATGCGCTTAATTAAACTCGTTAGGGTCCTCTGAACGCTCAACGGACGCATTATAGGTCAATTTACAAAATTGCCCATCAAACTAATTAATCGCGCGATTCGATTTTTCCATATTTTCTTGGTTTCCTAAACTCTCTATCAACATCAATTCACTTATTTTTCAAACCATTATTACTCAAAACTAACCAACAATAAATCAAACTAAAATTCACACCAAAACCATTTCAATCACCAACAATATCATTAATCACAAACTCAACCAACTCACCCTTTTTTCCTCTTGCTTCGACTTCGTTTTGGACTGGTTTAAGGGTGGTTTTGGTGACGGATCTGGGCTGGTTCCGCGCTACTTTTCTTCCTCTTTCTTTTCCTCTCTTCTCTCTCTCTTTCGCTCTCAGGCTTCGCCACGGATGGCGGCTGGTTTCACCGCCGATCTGTCGCTATCTGCACACGGGTTAAGCTGGTTCGAGCTCGATTTTCAGCTCCGTTTGCTCTGTTCAAAGTCGAGTTCAACTCGCCTCAAAGCTCACCGTTTTTGCTCGTGGCTCGGCGTCTTCGGCCCTCCGATCGACTGGTTCGCGCGGCAGTTCTGGTTCGGCTTTTAGCGGTGCTCGGTCGCCGTCTGGTTCGGGTCTGGTCTCCGTTCGGTTCACGGTAAGCTACTCAACGATCTTCTTCTTCTTCTTCTCTTCTTCTTCTTCTCTTCTTTCTTTTCTCTTATTCTTTTCTATTTGGTTGAGTGACACTGTCTTTGGTTTCATTTGACTTTTATGAGCCAACTTTTGGCTTCTGTTTTCCTCCCCAACAATTCCTATAATATCAATTTCATCCCATAACAATTCATTCTCATACCTTAGATTTTAGCTATACTTTACTTTGACCACAATAAATCAAATATTAACTTCAATTTAATCCCTCATCTAAATAATCAGAATAAAAAAATAATAATGATGATGATACTCTTCATGCATGTGAAAATTAGGGATGTTACATGTCTTTTACCCATTTGAGATACACATAATGGTCTTCTTCAGTCATCTGGAACCCATAGGTCATTACTGCCTCATGGAAAGAATGTACCATTGTCTGGAGGGTTGTTTTAGACCATAAATAGATCTTTTTGGCTTACAAACTTTCGCTCTTGACATTTTAAACAAATTCATTGGTTGTTCCATGTAAATTTCTTCCTCCAGTTCTCCACTGAGAAATGCTGTCTGTACATCCATTTGATGTAATTCCAGGTCCATGTGTGCGACGACAGCTATATCAGGTGGATGGAAACAAACCTTACCACAGGAGAGAAGGTTTCTTCATAATCTATACCCTCTAGTTGAGTATATCCTTTTACCACTAATCTCGCCTTATACCTTTCTATTGTGTCATCGTCTTAACGCTTGATATGGAGAACCCACTTATTTCCAATGGCTTTTCCGATTAGGTGGTAAATCAACCAAGTCCCAAACGTGGTTACATTTCATTGACTCAATTGCTTCTTGCATGGCTTTAATCCAAAATTCTTTGGTAGGTTAGTTCAGAGCCTCATTCACATTCTTTGGTTCATTACTATCATGTGAAGGTAGCATAAAAGTTTCCCCTTCAATCTCAAATCGACGACGAGGAACAACTTTACGATCACTTCTACGAATTGAAGATTTGAAGGGTACTAATTCAGTAGTCCCTTTGCTCCCACTAGGAACTGATGAAGGAGCTCTCCTCAATAGTTCTATCACTCCCACTAGAAATAGAGTATTCAGGTAACTCTTTATTTGCTTCTAGTTGAGTGTTCAAATGCACAACATCATCTGATTCATTCAACTCGTAGAATTGATAATCTTTTCAACTTCACCTTTGCTAGGAAATTCATTCTCTAAGAAATTCACATCACGTGACTCCAATTCAGTTATACTCTCATATGAGTTTTCTCCTATGAATATATATCCTTTCGAGTACTCAGAGTATCTAATGAAGATACATTTCTTTCCTCTAGCACCTAACTTTCCATATTTACTGGGACAAGTCATGTATATATCCTGCACACCCCCAAAGTCGCATATGGATAAGAATAGGTTTCCTACCTGTCCATAATTTATAGGTTGTGGAAGATACTAACTTAGTAGGGACCCTATTTAGAATGTAAGCAGCTGTTAATTGTGCATCCCCCTAGTAAGATACTAGAAGGTTAGCTTGTGCTATCATAAATCTTACCATCTCTAATAAAGTTCTATTCATTCTTTCCGCTACACCCATTTTTGTTTGCGGAGTCCTCGGAATGGTCAATTGTCTCTCAACTACCTTTTTCTTGACACAATGTCTCAAATTGTTCAGAGAGGTATTCTCTCGTCCTCAATCAATTCGCAAGACTTAATAGTTCTATCTAAACTAGTTCTCCACCAAGTTTAGATATAATCTAAAACAATCTAATGTTTCAGATTTATGAGAGATTAGATAAACATAACCATAATGAGTGTAATCATCTATGAAAGTGCTAAAGTATAGAGCACCATTTCTAGCTCTACATTATAGATCGACAATAGTCATAATGAATTAATTGTAATGGATTCTTAGCCCCAATTCATTTTTCAAATGGTTTTTCTAGTTGTTTTTCGTACTAGACAATTTTCACATATAGGCATTTCTATTTTATTGAGGGAACCTAAAAATTCCTTTTTGGCCAATCTATTCATTCGATCTTGGCCAATATGCCCTAGGCTAGCATGCCAAGTATTAACATCGACATTTGCAATGTCAGAAGAAGTAATTAACGAAAAACAACCATTATCATCATGCATAACCGTTCATCTCGGTATTTAATACAATAAAACCATCTAATAAATATCCAGTGCTAATCCTAACTGAATCTAAACAAATATCCATACAATCACCATGAAAGTTTTAAAACATATCCTAATTTTAATAAGTACTAGTACAGAAACCAAATTCTTCGAATGTCACGAGCAAATAATACATCATGGAGATAGAGTACTTGGTCTCCATACAAAACAAGCTTGCAAGTGCCAATATCCTTTATCTTGACACGTGAGTTGTTCCCCATCTATATATATATATATATATCTTGATCCTTGACTTTTCGATGATACTCCACAAACGCTCCTCGATCTCTAGCTACATGATCGGTTACTTTTGAGTCTACAGTCCATAGAAGACGAGATTCATGAGTAATACTGAGCTAGAAACGTAGTATAATAAAATGTTTTGGAGTAACATTGTACCTTTTTCCTTCTTTTGCTCAAAACATTCACGAGCAAAATGGCCCCAACTGGCCATAGTTGAAATAGGTCATTTTGACTTTATCCTTCCTAGCCCCAGCGCATTTTCCCGTTTTGCGCTTACCCAATCTCATTCTTCTTAAAACTGGGATTGGCCATTCCCTTTTCTGAAAGTACTTCTTCTTGCCTCCCTTGCGTTTAAAACCTATGCCTTTGCGCTTGTTGATTTAGTCATGTAAAGCTGACCGGAAGCCTTAGCCAGCTTCTAAGCGCTCGTCTTCCAACTCAACATGACGCGAAATATCATCAAACGTTTTGATGTTATCATGGTGAGTCATGTTGATCTTCATATTCTCCAAGCTAGAGGGAAGAGATCGGATTACGACTTGTATCTACTGCTCATTAGTGAGATTATGCCCAGCATTCTTGAGTTCATGGATCATGTTTGACATTTCCTAAGGTGCTACCTCATTGTATGATTCTCTCACTTCCTATAGGTGTCAAACTTGATGGTAAGTCTCGTTAGTTTAGTGGTTGAAGTACCACCATACTTGTCTTTTAGCGTTATCCACATGTCCTAGGCGATCTCATACTTTTCATATATGCACATGCTGTCATCATCCATGCTGCTCAGGATCGTGATCCGAGCTATGCTATTCTTCTTCTTACAAGCCTGATAGACCTCCATGTCTCTCTGCCTTGAGCAGATGTGCCTGACTGGAGCGGTACCATAGTGTTTATCAGGGTTTCAAGAGCATCCTGCTCTTCAAGAATGTACTGAATTTTCTGGTGCCAAATATCATAATTTTCATCATTCAGTTTCTCACCCTTGTTCAGTTCAGCAATGATATTCTTTGAAGCTGAAGCCATTTCCTAAAATGATGTTCATTTTTATTAGAGACTTGTAATCTATATCCTTCTATATCTATACTAGCACATCAACTATTCATTTCACTATAATATTGCAGCAACTATACACTCATAAATATGAAAAAGGAATCCTTGGACAGGAATCGAAAAAGTAATCAAAGCCACCCATCACCATCCAATTCCAATTATTCGCTAAACCATATTTATAAGTGTTTTGCGCAAAGCAGTCCTAATTTCATTTCACAATAGAAACAGGACACCCACATATGTATTATGAATTAAAAAAAAAAACAATTTAAATATAAAACCAATATTAATAAAATGACGTATCATAAATGATAAGAAATAAAACTACATCATCCATATACTAAACATAAAATGAAATAACCAACGTAAATGTAAATACTATTTATAACATGATAATAAAAATTAAAAAAAAAATCATATCAATCATGCAGATAAAGGGTACGAGAAGCAATCTCCTCATGATACTCTCTCATGTACTGGTCGAAATCAGTCGTCATCTCAGGATCCTCCTTATCTGATAAGATGTCTATAACCTCAACCATCTCATCCTCAGAAGTATCCATGACATCAATGTCCATATCATCATCTGATATATCATGACCTCGATATCATCCTCGTCATCTAAATGACTATAATATCAGTTGGATAATCAGAAAGCATATAATCCGGAGGCTCGACGCCCCTCCTCGTCATCTGAAATGATTATAATATCAGCTAGATAGTCAAAAAGCACATAATCCGGAGGCTTGACACCTTCCTCGTCATCTGAAAATGACTATCAACATCAGTCGGATCATCAGGAATATAGATGATGTCAGGACTCTCAACTATCTCAATGACTTCCTCGATTTCTTCATCAGAATCGGTAAAATAATGAATAACACGGTAGGCCATCTATAAAACAATTTATTATATTTAACATATTAAACAATGAGTATATTTAAACAAAATACAATGTTTAAATTTTATTAAATTAGTGGTTAATCAGAGAAAAAGAGAATTTTTTTTTTTTTTTCCGATGTCGGCTACAGCAGGTGGACTTCAAGTGTCGGTGACCATCGTGGTCATGCCCCGGCAGTCGCGGCACAACGGCCGCATGTGCAGCATAAGAGGGCAATGCATTCTTCCTCGACGCGACACATGGCTGGCTTTGGTGTAGCCACACGTCCAGACATGTGTCTCATCCAGATGTCGCCACGTATCATATATGTGGCATAATATTGGTTCCTCAATTCTGGGACACGTGGCTCTCACGTGATGGCGCCACATTGATACACGTGTCATTAACCAGATTCAGCCACATTTTTGCAACACGTGGTCGTATCCACATAGCGCCCCGTCGTCTACACATGGCAGATTGTAATTAGTAATGTGTTCCATGTGGCTCTACTAGAAAATGCATGTGCCCTCTATGATGCGCCTTTTCCCCTAGGTCGACACGTGTAAACCCTCGATTCCTCATTTATAGTTTTTCCAGTGATTAGTCCCTAGGCAATGAATGAGACCCTAAAAAGTAATGAAAGTCTCTAAGGTTGTAAAGAACTTTAGAGATTTATTAAAATCCAATTGGAGAATAAATGGAAGGGTAAAACAGTAAATGGAATCAAGTAACTATTTCATGTGATAATGGACTAAATCGAAGATAAGTTTTAATAATTGAGGTCAAACTAGAATTTAAACTAAAGCTAAAGGATGAAAATGAAATTTTCTTATGACGTAACTGTCATTTTGAAAGTTGATTGGGGAGGAAAGCATGAAAGAAAAGTCTGAGTCATAAAAATCAAAATTCAGACAAAGACCATTGCTGACCGAGAGAGAAAGAAGAAGAAAAGAAAACGAGAAGAGAAAAAGAGAGAAGAAGAAGAGAAGAATGAGAAGAAGCTATCGCCGGACTAGTCGCCACCGCCGAGACCTTACTGTCGCTGCTGCAGAGTAAGACGCCAAACTGAGCTCGATCCGAAGTGGAGCAGAACCGTGCGACATGAACCAGACTTGCCGCCGATCGAACCAGATCGTCGACTGAGCTGACCTTACCGAACTCGATGGTAGAAACGACGAGCAGTTGGCGTGAGCTGAACCCGACGTCGAGCGCACCAAGACACGAAGCTGAATTGAAGCATAGACCAGTCCTCCTCGTGTGCGAACTGACAGCAAATAGGCGTGCGAAGTCGCGGCAAATCGCGGCAAAACCAAGGGAAAGAGAGAAAAGATAAAGAAAGGAAGAAGAAGAGAGGAAGATCCAACCAAAAACGCAACCCAGATCTGTCACCAAACCAGTCCTAAAAATCACTCCAAAATCAGCCCCAAAACTAAGTTAACACGAAAGAAAAAAGGGTGAGTTATTTAAGTTAGAAATTGAAGATTTTGTTGATGCCTAAGTTGATGCGAAATGGGTTTTGTTCTGAATTGTTTGTTGGTTGTTTTTGAGTAAAAAAAAATGAGTCGAAATCTAAGTGAATTAATGTTTATTGGGAGCTTAGGAAACCAAGAAAACCACCTAATTGGGTTAGGGAATAGGTTCGGCCAAAAGGAGTCGGAATCGAAAAATTTTCATTTCAGACCTCCGAACGCGATTCTGTTAGTGCCAGAACGACCCTAAGTGATAGTACATAAGTTGCAAATGAAGAAAACTAAGTTCGAAACCTTAGAATTGATAAGGAACGAAATACGGAAGTTTACGAGTAAAACGGGTCACTTAGGGGTGATTATATAATTTTAGTTATTTCGAATTTCCAGAAGTTGACGCGAATGTAAGTTTATGTATATATATGATGTGTAGATGAGGCGAAAGCGAGCGGAGCACGGCACGACCCCTGAGCTTCCATATACGAAGCTTTAAGAATAAGTGAGTGTCTTTATAAAAATGTTTTTACTATGATTGATTTTAAATGCATGCCAAATTTATCATGTTGATTAGAATATCAAATGAATTCCAAATTGAAATTGTTGAATGGATTATGGAAATGATTTATATGAAATGTGATTTAATAAGAAAGAAAATTTTAATTGAAATGAAATTGAAATCCTATGGTACACCTGATTGTATGTTATATATCTCCAGTTTAGGGTTGAAGTACCTTAAGCGTGCATTGGCTGTGTTGGGAGAGTATGTCACTAATAGCGAGTGAAACCATGTCTATTTAGTCCTGTGAGTCACCCAATGCACGTAAGAGGTATATTATTAGCTAGCTTCCATCTGAGCGATGTAGAATTTCGCTCTGTAGCGACGTGGAATTCCGCTATGTAAAAACTGGATAGATGGCTTGAATGATGTGGAATTCCATGATGGCCTGAGCGATGTAGAATTCCGCTCTACTTTTAGTGTACCATGTTATGCAAGCTATTAATGGTTGGTCTATTTGTATTTATAAATTCTTTTAAAGTTATTGTTGCCACCATTAATAAAATGTTTTGATAGAAATGGAAGTCCATGCAACCTATGGATTTAAATATTATTTATTTGGCATGAATTCTATGAAATTTTGATTGATATCTATTATTTTTAAATGAATGATGAATTTCAGCTATGTTAATTGTTCAATTTAAAAGATTTTGGAGGCTATTTGATAAGTTAGATTTAAATTGAAATTATATAACACTCACTGGGCTATCAAGCTCACTATATTTTATATTTTTGTAAATAAAAACCTCCCCAGGCATAGGTACAGATACAGACACTTCAATAGCAGGAACTCCGGATCGTGATTAGAGGAGTCGAGTAAACTGTGCTGTTATTTTGAAATGTGGGACTTTTTGTATAAATTTTTGGGATATGTAAATCAAGATATGCCTATGAATTTTTAAAGCTTTTGACAATAGGTTTTAAAATTTAGTTGGTTGTTTTATTGGAATGGATTGAAATTAATTATGCATGACTTATGAATTCAATCTAATATATTTTTCTAAACCGCATGCATGTTTGTGGTTGCTTGTGGATTGATAAAAATGAGAGCCTGAGGCTCTGTAGTTTTGGGAAGTTATTTGTGATATTTTAGAAGTGTTGAATTTTATAATTTACAGGTGGCAAAGTCCAAAAAACAAACGGGATGTTGCCCAAATTTTTATAAATATTTTGAAAATGTTTGAAATGAAAATGAAGAATTTTCCCCAATTTTCCCGTATTTCCGCTATTATTGAAAAGGTTTTAGAAAGAATACGGCTTAGCTCTGCGAAAATCCTTTAGCTGAGCGTAAGGGCTAGTTGAAGGGTCACCGTAGGGTGCCGACAGATCATCTAGGGAAAGGGGTCTGTCAACACGTGTCCCTAACATTGTTCATCATCTTCAACATTTTGAATGCATTTTCCAAAAATTTAGTTTTTAACCCAGAAACTTTGAAATCGTTTTATTTACTTGTTTCTCATCCAAATCGCTCCTATGATATGTCGTTGGAAAGCTTTTTTCAAGCTCTATCCAATGGTATAAATTGTTTTGCTCAAAAATGAATTTCAATTATATAAAATTCTGTGAACAGATTCGGGCATTTCAAGACATGTACCATTGTTTACAAAAAAAAACATATTCTAAATGCCTTAAACTTAACATATAAAGTAAGTTTCATGTCATTTATATACATCCCACCAGCAAACAACACAATTAAAGCTCTGATACCAATGTTAATAATTTTTTACAGTGACAGTAACAAAACAAAAAATAGCAGAACATATGAACTAGTACATGAGAACCTGGAATGTAGTGGAAGATGCTCAAATTCGTGTTGTTCAACCAATGGTCGGATCTTGATTACCAAATGGGAAGGAAACCACACTTCACAATGGTAAATGTCTTCTCTTTCTTCTCTATTCCTTTTCTGTTTTGTTTCTTTATATATTTTGTGATTCTTGTTTCTCTTTCTGCAGGTTTTCATCACCCTCATTCAAGTAATCAACTGAAACTATTATATAGAGAGTAACTGCATCATGCAGTTATTTTTTCAAAAAGGAAAACTTACTAATCTGCCAATGGCAGTTAATGATCATGATCCGTTTTATTGGATCTTGGTTCTGGGTTTGGATTTGGGTCATCTTGGGTGTGAAGGGAAAAATCGATTTTAATTCGAATGTGGAAACGTGGATTTTAAAAAAATTTCAAACAAAACATGCCCGATTGACGCTAGTAATAACGATTCAATAATTAAATTAATAAGATCGAATCTTACCTTAAATGAAGATTGAATTGGTCCCTTTTGATTCGTAGATTCTTCACCACCTGATCTTCCTTGATATGCCTCTTCACAAAAGAAACTGTGTGTGAGCACAATCTTTTGAAGATCCTTTTGAAGCAAATGGTTATTTGGTGATTTTTAATCAATGGAAATTTTTGGTTCAAGTAGCCAAAAATTCTCTCTACCTCCTTTATTACCAATCATAAAACATTTTTTTTATATTCGTAAACTAGGGCTCTTACTATTTAACAAAGAATTCAAATTCTTATTTAAATTGAAAGACTTAATTCATATCCAATATGGAATCAAATTTCTTATTGGGTTAGAATTCTATTATTTTCATTTAATATGGAATCTAATTCCTATTAAATTAAAACTCTTTTAATATAATTTAAATGGAATCTTATTCCAATTAAAATTATTATTTCCATTAATTAATTAAATAATTTTTCATCAAATTAAATGATTCTAAATCATAATTAATTTAATGACATCATTTAGAATTGAACCAATGACCTATACAAATAATTAAATAATTAAACATTAATTAAATAATTATAAATATTTAAATAATCAAATTATTTAAATAATTTATGAACATGTACATAAATTTATATGTACACCAATAATCGGACAATCTAATTATATTCTTCAACTTGTTTTTTTATGTGGTTGTGAGTTAGCAATGAGATGAAATTGACCTACAATTTGAGCTCCAATAATATCGGAATTATTAATTAAACTCTTTAATTAATAATTCACTATTACTAACCTTAGAGTTACTCCATTAAAAACTTAAAGTTGCACTCTCAAAATTGTAAATGTTTTACACAATATAAATTTTCAGTGTCCATCGATTTAATCATTTCATATGATTCGATCCTCCACGAGTAGTTCATAATTAGATTTAGGTTAATAAAATCTGTTATACCTCTCTAATTATATCTTATTCCATTAAGTATCATTGCTTCTCTATTGAACAATATATCCATAACAACTTATGAATTTATCTTTTTGTTTACTCGTAAACAGAAAGTTGAGCGCTCTTATTGTTCAAGACCTGAATCACCACTTAAGGGAACTACTCATCTAATTCTTACAAAAAGGAGTGGATTCCACTATTGTGTAGAATGTTCCCAGCCACTTATTAAATCACATCTTCAAAGTACGAAACTTATTGACCGTAAATCTATAACAGTCTCACCCATGTAAATCAAAAGACATGACCCAACAAATAGGAGTCCATTAAACACTCAGGATTAAGATCAATCCATATATGATCATTTAGTTGATAAATAAGAATTTCTTTGTTTAACGGATATTAATAAGAAATTCATTTTATCGTGGTCCAGTCATATATAATCTCTATTATATAAGTGCCTCCATTTTCATATTGTCATATGAACAACCCGGATAAAATCATCGTATCAAATACGAAATAGACCGCAGCTGTAGATTTACCACAAACAAAGTACCCAGTTTGTTTGCTTTTTACGGACTCTTTAGATTATTAATCTCAAACTAAATTCTCTTGTATATAACACTTACATACTTAATTTGAGACTACATAAGTAATCATGGATGTTACATGATATTCGTATGAAGCAAACATTTCGTAAATGCACATTAATTTGAATAAAATAAACTTTATTTATTTATTATTTATTTAAACGTTTATAAATTACAAGCTCTTAGGGCATAAATCCTAATAATCTCTCACTTGTCCTAGAGCAAATGAGACATATCTCACAATCCTAGACCCTCTAGATGACTGTCAAACACTTTAGCCATTAAGGTCTTTGTAAACGGATCAGCATAGTTATCCTGTGAAGCTATTTTCATCACCGACACATCTCCTCTCTATATTATCTCTCTGATGAGATGATATTTTCTTTCTATATGCTTTCCACGCTTATGACTTCTTGGTTCTTTGGAATTAACCACTGCACCACTATTATCACAATAAAGTGTGATTGGCTTATCCATATTTGGAACAACTTCTAAATTTGTCAAGAACTTACGAAGCCAAATTGCTTCTTTAGCTGTTTCACAAGCTACTACATATTTTGCTTCCATGGTGGAGTCAGCGATACAAGATTGCTTAACACTCCTCCATACTATCGCCATACCACCTAGGGTGAATACTGACCCTGATATGGATTTTTGATAATCCTTATTTGATTGAAAATCAGAATATGTATATCCTATTGGAATCAAATTCTCACCAGAATATACTAGCATATAGTTTCTCATTCTCCGAAGATATTTGAGAATACATTTTACTGTCACCCAATGATCGAATCCTGGGTTAGATTGATAACAACTGACTACTCCCACTGAATAACATATATCAGGTCTCGTGCATAGCATAGCATACATGAGACTGCCTACTGCAGAGGCATAGGGAATTCTTCTCATATCCTCAATTTCTTGAGGTGTCTTAGGACATTGTTCTTTAGACAAGTGAACTCCATGCTAAGAAGGTAAATAACCTTTCTTGGAATTCTGCATCGAATAACGTACAAAGATCTTATCAATGTATGATGCTTGAGACAATGCTAACAGTTTGTTCTTATGATCTTGTATGATTTGGATCCCAAAAACATAACTAGCCTTTCCCAAATCTTTCATTTGGAATTGGTTAGCAAGCCAGTTCTTTACATCAGATAATGCTTCTACATCATTCCCAATTAGTAGAATATCATCGACGTGAAGTACGAGGAAAATCACTTTCTTATCGATGATACACTTGTATACACAAGGTTCATCGACATTTTGCTCAAAACCATAAGATTTGATCGAAGTATCAAATCTAATGTTCCAAAATCGAGAAGCTTGCTTAAGTCCATAAATAGACCTTTGCAACTTGCAAACCTTTTACTCTTTACCTTGGATCACGAATCCCTCTGGTTGCACCATGTAGATGTTTTCATCAAGATTGTCATTCAAGAATGCAGTCTTAACATCCATTTGGCATATCTCGTAATCGAGACCTACAGCTATGGATAGAAGAATACAAATAGACTTAAGCATGGCTACTGGTGAGAAAGTTTTTTCATAGTCAACTCCCTCTTTTTGAGTATAACCTTTTGCCACTAGCCTAACTTTAAAGGTCTTCACCTTCCTATCCACTCCTCTCTTCCTCTTGTAGATCCATTTGCAACTTATGGGTTTTACCTCTTCTGGTTAATCCATAAGTTCCCAAACTGAGTTTGAGTACATAGACTCTATCTCGAGATTCATAGCTTCAAGCCATTCTTCCTTGTCATAATCTTCCATTGCATCATGATATGTCAATGGATCATCTACACAATCATCAGAGATAGCAATATGTGCCTCTCCGATTTTTCTGTAGCAAATTGGTGGTTTTATAAGCCTTTCACTACGATGAGGTGGTAAATGATTCTAATGGATGTCTGTCTGACGCTCAGACGTGGTTTTAACTATGTTATTATCAACAACTATTGTTGATTGGATACTGGTCGAACTAGACAATAACTCCTCAAGTACAATCTTACTTTGAGGTTTATGTTTTGTAATTATCTTCAAGAAACATAGCATTTATCGATACAATCACTTTGTTATCTTGAGGATCATAAAAGTATCCGCCTCTAGTTTCTCTGGAGTAGCCTACAAATAGGCAAACTTATGAACGTGGTTTCAGCTTTCCAGTCTTATTTTTCAGCAAATGTGTTGGACACCCCCATACACGAAAATGTTGCAAATTAGCTTTGCGACCATTCCACAACTCTAAAGGTGTTTTAGGAACAGACTTGAAAAGAACTACATTCAAGATATTTATTGCAGTTTGCAATGCATATCCCCAGAAAGAACTATTTAAAGATGAGAAACTAATTATAGATCTCATCATTTCCTGCAGGGTACGATTTCTCATTTCTGCAACACCATTTTGTTATGGTGTTCCAGCAGTCATGAGTTGGGATATAATTCCATTCTCAATCAAGTAATCTTTGAACTCTATATCAAGGTACTCTCCTCCACGATTTGATCATAGAGCTTTCAATGTTTTACCTAATTGATTTTCAACTTCAGCTTTCAACTCTTTGAACTTTTCAAAAGTTTCAGACTTTCGTTGCATTTGGTAAACATACCCATATCTAAAATAATCATCAATGAAAGTGACGAAATATTCATAACCACCTCTAGTTTTAACATTCATTGGACTACAAACATCCGAATGTATAAGCTCTAGTGGTTCTTTGGCTTTATAACCTTTTGTCTTAAAAGGTCTCTTAGTCATTTTACCTTCTAAACAGGATTCACAAACAGGTAAAGTGCCGATCTTTAACTCACTTAAAGTTCTGCTCTTTACTAGTCTGTCTATTCTGTCAAGATTAATATGTCCAAGTCTTAGATGCCAAAGATAAGTATCATCATTGGGAGAAATCTTTTATCGCTTTACTTTAGGTTTTTCAACTTTAAACAATTCAGCATTGAACAGTGAATTACGTGTTAACGATCTTAACATGTAAATGTTGTTTTCTAATATTCCAAAACAAATATTCAAACCATTTCTAGAAATAATAACATCTTTATTACTAAAAGAAATTGAATAATTATGTTCCATTAATCTAGAAAGCGAAATCAAATTTCTTCTAAAATTTGGAATATAATAAACATTGTTCAAAATAATAAAACAACTATTTGAAAATTGAAGCCTAACTTCTCCCACTGCTCTAGCTGAAATGACATCCCCAATGCCAACTCGCATGGTAAACTTGCCCTCATCAAGCTCCCTCCAAGAATCAATCAACTGTAAAGAAAAACAAACATGATTAGTGGCTCTTGAATCGATTATCCAGGTGAATAACTTATTCTCCACTAAACAAGATTCAATGACAAGTAAATCATATTTACCTTTTATTTTCTTTTGTTCTTGAGCTCTTCGAGGTACTTAGGACAGTTCCTTTTCAGTGACCTTCCACATCACAATGAAAACATTTTCCTTTGAGTTGGGAAGCCTTAGAGCTCTTTTGCTTCTTCTTTTGGGTAGCTTGCTTCTTAGGCTTTGCCTTAGCCTTACTGGTGGTCATTTTCCTCTTTTTCTTATTAGAGGTAGAAGTTTCAGCAACATTTACTTCACCAGACTTAATCTTGTCCTTATTCATAGACTCATAAGTTATGAGTTCATTGAGCAATTGAGTAATATTATACTGCAGCTTGTTCATAACATAATTGCTCTTGAATTGAATAAAACTCTTTAGGAGAGTTTGCAGTATCATGCTCACTTGGCTAGGCTCATCAATCACCCCACCATGAGTTTCAACTGTATTAAAATAGGTCATCATGTTCAAGACATGCTCTCGAACTGATGTCTCTTCCTTCATCTTAGCAGTCATAGCGGCACAAACAGCTTCATGTTGCTGTTGCTCAGAAGGTTACCCAAACATCCCTTGTAATGATTCCATCATCTGAGATGTTGTAGTCATTGTCTCGTGTTTCTTAGTAAGCACGTCGGACATTTCTGCTAACAGGTAGCAACAGACATTTTCATTAGCTTTAACCCAATTTTGGTAGGTTTCGCGTACATTATGCGTGGCATTTGCAGATGACACAGGGTGACACTCCTCCGTTAGGACAAATTTTAGATCCTCACAGACCAGAATGACGTTCATATTATTTTTCCATTTAACATAGTTATCCTCATTCAATTTATCATTGGCAAGTATGGTAATTAAAGGTGACGGCATTGCTGAAATAAATAAACAAAATATTTTATTCAAAATTGTTTCATATGAATATCATAAATTTTAGTATAAAATTAAACATGATGTATGATACATGAATAATGAATCAGAAATACTCTAAAAAGAATTACTATCTCATGATAATCTAACATGCCACAAATAAATATCACCTTCGGGTAGGTCAAATATTTGTATGTTAGATTGAGAAAATCTCAGTCGAATAATATAAAATAATAACTCTTATTCCTATATTATCTGACTACCGCTTATTTTGGTCAAAGAATAAACTAACTAATTAATTATTCATTTGTGAATGTAACCCATCATTTCAGATCTCTCGGACTTAACTTGAGAATTGCCAGTCATAGGGTAGGTCAATCCCAAAGTACATCCAAAAATCCTATCTGTTAGGAAGTCAACCTTGCTATTGACCCAAATGGACACCACCCTTAGGGGGACGAAAACAAAGCCATCTCGAGGTGCCATTCAAATCTCACGGTGTTGAATTAACGATGAAGACCGTGGGATATATTGTCATATATCCCTCTCCCACTCACTATTTGAGGATTAGAGTTTTCTATTTAATATTCCTAGTCATCATCTTAGATTATTAATAGCTAATAAGTATAATCTAAGTTACTAGGAATCAATATGTTACTAGAATCATCATCCTATTAACACCTAATAAATTACCAGATTTTTAACTCTTAAAAATCTAATTTATTATGAAAGATCTAATCTATATAATCTAAACTCTTTAATTATGAAGATTAGATTTAATGTGAGATTACCCAATTTTAACTCTTAAAATCTAATCCACATTATAACTACCAATTATTTGAAATATATTTATTTTAATCACATTAAAATTATTTATATATTTCTAATTTGTGAACCTAGGATTTTCAACTAAAATCCTAACAAATTATGAAATTGGTATTTAATGTATTATTATCTCTATTTTAACTAATAAACTATTTAATAGACAAAATAAATAATAATACATGTATGTATGTCATGTTATAATGCAACGAATAGGCACTTTCTATTCTATATGACATATTTTATGTATGATCATGTTATCAACAAATTATTCAATCATCACATGATAAACAATCTAAATAAATAATATGTGATTGACCGGGTTCTTTGGCTTTAACGACCTAAAACTAATTTTAGATATTACAAAATTAATCAAAGCATTCATTGGCCTTCACTTGTAGTCTTCAAAAACTTTATAGTCTTCAAGGTCTTGTTGGACTCTTTAAGGCTTATAATTAAATCTAATTTAATTATCAAGAATCTCCATCAAATGGATTGGGCTTGAAACCCATTTCTTGATTTTAAAGCCAATGAAAATTATTCAAGTATAAGCATACATGTGCAGATTATGCATCAACAATCATGTGCACTAAATGCACGTGTCGCATACACAAGCATCAAATGCATTAACATTCACGCACAAACAGGTAAGACAATTACACTATTTTGTCTTTTGTGCATGACACATAAAACAAGTACAACAATTTGCACTTACAGTGCATTGCTATAGTGTCGCCATGTGTCACACACATGAGCAAGTGCACTTTCGTACATGATGCATGGATAAGAACAACAATTTGCAATTACAGTGCATTGTATTGATGCACGTGTGACACAGCCACCTTGAATACAACACGCCAAACTTTACACCAAAACTAATTATTGTTTGGAGTACATCACATGCACTGCTCTGGTTCAACTGCAACGATTTCAATGCACCAACAGCCCTAAATCCGCAGCCAAATTGGTTCATAACCAGTCACACGCACAGCGGCATCAGTGGACTGGTGACTGGTTCAAAACCAGTCCGTTTGCTGCCCAGAAAACCGCAAACGCACACCAGTCTCCATGCGCAGCCACTCAGCCGAACCAGACGTGCAGCAGCCCAACGCACCAGATGCACCAGCCATTCAACGCCAGCCGTACGAGCACAGCAACCGCACCAGTGCTTGCAGTAGTCACAACTTGTATGAATTTCAGCCGTTTTGATATCAATCTTTGCGATTAATTCTTCAACGAAAACAAAATCCTAAATCTATGATTACAACGAAAATTAAATTGTCACAAACGGCTTACAAATTTAATCAAATTAAATTAGTCAAAGAACCATATAATTAACGATCAATCCATGCAAACCCAATTTATCAAACATGAATATAAAATATGCACATCAAACAATAATTTGTGCCTACTCTATGACATACAAAGAATCATAATCAAAAGAAAAATTCAATCATTATTGAATCAATTATTGAACTAGCGAAACCTGACTCTGATACCAATTGAAGGGAAAAATCGATTTTAATTCGAATGCGGAAACGTGAATTTTAAAAAATTTTCAAACAAAATATGTCTGATCAATGCTAGTAATAACGATTCAATAATTAAATTAATAAGATTGAATCTTACCTAGAATGAAGATTAAATTGATCTCTTTTGATTCACAGATTCTTCACCACCTGATCTTCCTTGATATGACTTTTTACAAAAGAAACCGTATGTGGGTACAATCTTTTGAAGATCCTTTTAAAGTAAATGGTTATTTGGTGATTTTTAATCAATGGAAATTTTTGGTTCAAGTAGCCAAAAATTCTCTCTACCTCCTTTATTACCAATCATAAAACGTTCTTTTTATATTCGTAAACTAGGGTTCTTCCTATTTAACAAGGAATTCAAATTTCTATTTAAATTGAAAGACTTAATTTATAATCAATATGGAATCAAATTCCTTATTGGGTTAAAATTCTATTATTTTAATTTAATATGAAATCTAATTCCTATTAAATTAAAACTCTTTTAATATAATTTAAATGGAATCTTATTCCAATTAAAATTATTATTTTCATTAATTAATTAAATGATTTTTCATTAAATTAAATTATTCTAAATCATAATTAATTTAATAACATCATTTAGAATTGAACCCATGACCTCTACAAATAATTAAATAATTAACCATTAATTAAATAATTATAAATATTTAAATAATCAAATTATTTAAATAATTTATGAACATGTACATAAATTTATATGTACACCAATAATCGGACAATCCAATTATATTTTTCAACTTGTTTCTTTATGTGGTTGTGAGCTAGCAAGGGGACCAAATGGACCTAAAATTTGAGCTCCAATAATATCATAATTATTAATTAAACTTTTTAATTAATAATTCACTATTATTA
Source organism: Nephelium lappaceum (assembly GCA_021234005.1). Classification (NCBI taxonomy): domain Eukaryota; kingdom Viridiplantae; phylum Streptophyta; class Magnoliopsida; order Sapindales; family Sapindaceae; genus Nephelium; species Nephelium lappaceum. Next base: position 16,797,061 of record CM037996.1, on the reverse strand, counting down.
ACCTTAGAGTTACTCCACTAAAAACTTAAAGTTGAACTCTCAAAATTGTAGATGTTTTACACAATTTGAATTTTCAGTGTCCATCGATTTAATCATTTCATATGATTCGATCCTCCATGAGTAGTTCATAATTAGAGTTAGGTTAATAAAATCCATTATACCTCTCTAATTATATCTTATTCCATTAAGTATCATTGACTCTCTAATGAACAATATATCCATAACAACTTATGAATTTATCTTTCCGTTTACTCGTAAACAGAAAGTTGAGCGCTCTTATTGTTCAAGACCTGAATCAACACTTAAGGGAATTACTCATCTACTTCTTACAAAAAGGAGTGGATTCTACTATTGTGTAGAATGTTCCTAACCACTTATTAAATCACATCTCCAAAGTACGAAGCTTATTGACCGTAAATCTATAACAGTCTCACCCATGTAAATCAAAAGATATGACCCAATAAATAAGAGTTCATTAAACACTCAGGATTAAGATCAATCCATATATGATCATCTAGTCGATAAATAATTTCTTTGTTTAACGAATATTAATAAAAAATTCATTTTATCGTGATCCAGTCTTATATAATCTCTATTATATAAGTGCCTATATTTTCATATCGTCATATGAATAATCCCGGATAAGATCATCGTATCAAATACGAAATAGACCACAACTGTAGATTTACCACAAACAAAGTATCTAACTTTATTTGCTTTCTACGGACTCTTTAGATTACTAATCTCAAACTAAATGCTCTTGTATATAACACTTACATACTTAATTTGCGACTACATAAGTAATCATGGATGTTACATGATATTCGTATGAAGCAAACATTTCATAAATGCACATTAATTTGAATAAAATAAACTTTATTTATTTATTATTTATTTAAACGTTTACAAATTACAAGCTCTTAGGGCATAAATCCTAATAGGGTGGACCCGACCCAAGACCATACAACCCAACAGTTATATATAAACATCATTTATAATGCAATATTAATACTTATATACATAGAATTGTTGTCAAATTTAAGACACAAAAACAGTCTACAAATTATTTATGGAATGCTAAAGACATCAAAGTCGATGAGAAGAAACAAAAAAGATTCACATTTTAAATCTACCCCACATGAATTTGCAATACACATTAAATAAACAAGTCAATAATGCATCTAATAGGAACAAACAATACAAAACAAAAACAAAACAATGACATCTCATAATGATACAAAATCAATAATTGATACATAATAAATAATAATGATGTCCAAAAAATCTATCTATAAGGAGTAGTGGAAGATGCTAAAACCACTTAAAATGTCATAGTAGAAAAATGCTTGGTGTCCTACAAAATTTGGTCAACTACTTTATATATTTATTTTTTGAATTGGAGGAAAAGTTTCAATTGATTCCTCACCTGAAGTATAAAAATAGACATTACAATTTATCATCAAATATTGTATGAAAATAGAAATAAATAGCTGCATTTAGAGCACTGTTGATAGAGTTGGATTGGACTTAAAGCAGGTTCATAGAGTCGAATGGCAACTTGTACATATATAATGTTTTTTTTTTTTTTTTTGTAATTGATGATATTTGCACCTCTCAAATTCTATATGTGCATTCTCATATAGTTAATACTTTAGATTTCTAGTAGTCTTCTCAAGTCAAATTACCAAAACAATATTTTTAACAGAAAAGGAAAAATAAGTTTAAATAGATCAATTTTTTGATTAACCCTAATATCTCTTTTAAATGATAATTTTAATTAAATTAAAAGTACATATAGGTTTATACATCTCCAAATTAAAGCATTTTGCTACCAAGGTTACTAGATTAGACCAGAATTTTTTTTCATACTTGATGAAAAAAAAAAAAAAAAACACTGTCCAACATCCTTCATTGAAGAATGAAGTCCACCAGCCTCATTGATTTCCATGTTATTTTACAAAATACAACAAATGCTGCTTTCTGGGGATTTCAAAATAATAACTAAATCTGACTTTGAAAAAGGTAATAACAAAAATAATAACCTAATCTATATATAAGAACATAAAACTCTCACCTTCATCAAGTATCATATTCAACCATTATTACTCGAGCACTCTTTTACATAAGTTTGTTTAGAAATAGGAAAAAATTTTATCTTTATCTCATGCATGAAACTCTATTTGATTATATAAGATTAGAATTCTTTTATTTTTGAAACAAAAATAGGGAAGTGCAATATATTTATTTCTTTATATTTTTTTTTTTTAGGTATTAATTGGGATGTCTTTATAAATTATATTTTTATACAAATTATAATGGGTTGAACTAATTAAAGGGGTCTAGATACAGGTTTCAAGGGTGTAAATATCGCCGCTCTTTTTCTTTTTTATTTTATTTTTATAAATTAAATTGATACATATTTTCTTTTTTTATTAATTTACAATCACACAATTAACTAATTAACAGTCGTAATTAATTATTTAGCATGTTTATTGGTTCTAGCCTGCTACACCTACGAATTAGCTAATGAGGTTTTAATATATTATATAGAAGTGTTTATCAGTTCTAGTCTGTTATATCTATAACTTGTTAAAGTTTTCAAAGTCTTCTCTCTACCAACATATTCATTAAGTTAAAATAAAATAAAAATTCGACAGTATAATGACTGTGTTTTTTATATTTACCAAAATTCCTACAAAGTAAATATACACTTCTAAATCTTTTCAATGTACAACCCAACTTCTTCCACAAACATACTTAAGAATTTCCTTTCCATTTCCATACAAAAGAAATCATATAAAACCATAAACCATAAGTTACCAAATATCATCAAAACCTTAAAAGAAATCAACTTAAAAGCACCAATACTTTTCATAGCTTTAATAAAATATCCAAAACTTAACAAAACGCAAAAGACATGAAAGTACAATATTTATTCTAAAAGCCTCCAAAATATATCATACGATAGAACAAAATAAATGGTTTTTCAACTTTCAAATTGCATGCAAAATGATCGTGCAAAAGAAGCAATTGTCGGATCTGCGCCGACCTAGTTCAACGGAGGGGATCTTGTGCCTCAGTCACTCGCGCTAGCACCTAAGGAGGTTTTTGAAGTAAAACAAGAAAAGAGTGAACTTAATGAAGCTCAGTGAGTGCTCGTAAGTTTCATAAACAAAACAATTTTATTTTTCTAAAATACCTCCACAAAACTTTGAAAATAAATTTTCATTGCTTAAATACTCAAATAGATATTTCATATAATTGCATAATAAAATGGATATATCTACTAACATAAGGAAAATATAACACCTTTCATAAAAATTATTAAACATGAACATAATATAAAGCCAAAACGGATTAAAAATCCATTCGAAATGTAAGCGTAACTTAAATGAAACTAGTTCATTTTTCAAACTAACGTTTGGCTATTGAAATGCACCAATGTTACCCCTTAAAACTTACAACCACGTGATAACTAGGTAAACGCTAATTAACGTGGAGTCACGTGGCGATTTAGCTACTAACATCATCCGTGACACTTACAAAGACGTCCTAACAACTACATGCGGAATTTTACATCGCAATGCGTAGCGTAGGATAACATCTCACACACGTAAAGGCAACACAACGGACTCCATTCCCCCAAGTTAGTGACGCGATCCCTCCTATAACTTTGTTATACACGTGTGAGACGTATCGGTCGGGTCTATAAAACTTACAAGGGTGGGTATACAATTGGCCTTTGAAAACTCATTTATATAAACAACATTTTGGCATCATACATTTAAACTACGATTCTTCTTTTCTTTACATAATCATAAAACATAATCTCTTTTCAAAATAAAATTCATACTTAAGAAATCATCAAAACTAAACTTTTTTATACAAAGTAGGAGATAAAAACGATACTAAATTTTTGTATACAAAGTAGGAGATAAAAACGATACTCACTTCAAATACTAAAAATGGCATACATATCATAAAATGTTTATACAATTCCAAAACCAACATAACTTTTCAAAAATCATTTTAGCACTTACCTTTACTTCCAACCTTCCCTAATGAGCTCAATGGCCTTCTCCGGCTCCGCTAGCCTCTCCTTCACCTACACATCACATATTCGCTTAGAATACACTAAATTGAGCTTCACAAAACTTATTACACAACTTTTAACTCAATTTAACCATAAAATGACATATTCACTAAAAACCTCCTCTACATGGTTTCCTCTTCATCCAAGCTTTCTAATTCTGATTTCTTTCCATGAATCCTATTTATTTTCACTTAGGAACACCCCCATACACTAGAAATCATGGTTCCAAGCTCGAAATGAAAAATGGTCATTTTTTACCCCCTTTAGCTGAATGGTGTGCACAGCCCTACCTAGGGCTGCTTTTCACTTCATTCTTGCTTCACACATCTTCTTGACTTGCATTTAGATCACATGTAAAGCGGTTCTAAAAAATTCTAACTTTTGGGTGACAAAATCTAGGAAAAACCTCATTTTTTCACCACTTTTTCAATGTCATTTTCACATTTTTCATTCTAAAACTTAATTCTCTCTTCGTTAGTGCTATACACACTCAAACTTACTCATACAATTCATTCAAACACATAAAAGAAGTGACATTCCATAACAACCACTAATGCCCTTCATAGGTGTCCGACAATGCAAGTTGTTGAATTTCAATTTTAACATTTTCATAGGTTTGTTTGCCATTTAAACAACATGGAATCATGCTTAAAAGACCTCAATTCCATTGGATTCCTACACGTCTTACTGTGGCCTTGTATGCATTAACACACCCCAAGTTCAATTGGTTCAAGTTTTTCATGTTGGTTCTCTTTGGCATTTTATCAAACACCTAGTCTATAATTTACTTCATTAACTTCCAATCTAAAACCATCTTAAATTCTCTCCCATACAAACCCTAGCTCATCAATCTTACTTGGTTTCCATGCCATCTACACTTGCCTTTAAGTCTCCAAACACTCATCCTTTATCACAACTAAAAACTCCCATCAAAAGCCAACTCAAACATTATAAAAAACATCACACTTTCTACCACAACAAGAAGTTCAAAAGTGAATGAACTAACCTTTATTTAGCTTTGATCTTGCTTCTAACATGGTTTCCTCACTTAGGATCGCTTGCTTGCTTGATTTGGAGATCAAAAATTGGTTGAAACTAACTTGACCACCTCTTCCTCTCTTTGGCCGAACCACACAAGTCTCTCTTTGGTTTCTCTCGATTTTGCTTTGTGAGTGGCATGAATCTCTCTCAAAATTCCACCAAGTGTTGTTTATATTCTCTTAACAATCTCATAATGACTATCATGTCCTCAATAAATTAGTTCTTAGTCCTTAAACTCTTATCTAATTCCATCTTAACCCCTAACATATAAGCTTGTTTCCAATTAGTCCATTTGTCACACCAACTTATAAAACTCCAATGAGAATGACCATTTTACCATTATACTTATTTATTCTCTACTTAGGTTCAATCAATACCTAAGAATTTCCTACATTCTTTGGATACTTTTGTTAGTTACTTAGAGTCTTAAATTATCACTTAGGATTTGTTACTAGGGAAACCATATATAAACATCAAAGGCTTACACTGATCCTTACACACTATTTTCATAGACTCGATAGCCCACACCGACAACCTCTCGGCAGCCCTCCAATCAATATCTAATCCAACTGAAAGGTTCCTATGAACTTAAGCCGTTTTTCTTTTTCAAAAACCTTTTAAGAATTCTCTTTTCCAACGAAAAATGGTGGAAACTTTTTTTTCTTTCTTTTTATTTTACACATTTACAATATAGAGTTATATAAAAAGAATTTGGACAGTATAACGGTTGTTTTTCTGAAAATGTCATCTTGAAAAATTTTACAGAAAATTTATATATTTCTAAAACAATCAATTCTCTCAAACTTCTAGGCCTCTGGCCCTCATTTTATCAATCCACAAGCAACCACAAACATGCCCTCAATTATAAAGATGATTTGAAATATATTTACACGTCATGCATACATGTATTTACACATTTTCCAAAATTATATGAAAAATTTATATAGCCATTAATACACAAATTCTCAAGAATTTTCTTTTACACATTTTTGGAAAGCATAAGAAAACTTATACAATTGTTATTATATAAATTTCAAAAGCAACCAAAATAAATTCATGTAATCAGAACAATATACACATCTCGATCTGTTTAATCCTGAGTTGGAATCCCTATAAAGGATCTAAAACACCTACAAAGTATACCATAGGTTTGTAAACAGATTCATGTAATCTTTCCAAATTCACATAATCCATATCTCGTATAAAAATTTACATAGTCCATGTAAACTATTTTAAGATAAGATTCATTTAATTCAAAATCGATTTTCAAAACATCATGGTATAAATTTTGAATATATCATAACAGAACATTTTAAAAGACATTCACCGGTTATTGACTCACGATAACACATGCTTTAGGGTTCCCTCAATTCCGTGTTACCTACATATTTTTGCATTCTACGTCTAGTCATTCGCATTCTACGTCTAGTCAATGTCACAATTATTTTAATCAAACATTTACTCTACCATCAGCACATTAACATACAAACAACCGTTTAGTTACGTGGGGTTTCCGAACACTCTTCATTCAATTCATAATGATTCCACTTATTCACATATACTTCTTGTTTGAATCTTTGAAGATTTAGGCATGTAAAACACATCAAACGAAGTCCGAATTCACACTAACGCATTAAATGAAATTTGAATCATTCTTATCATATGTTGGTCGGAGCCTAACCACTTCTCAAACCATCGATCTCATTCAATTTTTTCCATCATCATTATGCTTAAACACATGTATACGGGTATAAAATCAAGTCAAATTCATAAAACATCACTCTTATGCAATTAAACAAAGTTTGACCATCAAGTAGCCATTTAACATTCCAATACATCTTTTCTCAATTTTATATTAATTTCTTCACGAACACAAGCTATGATATCTTTCAATCTATGATATCTTTCAAAACACCTAAAAATAATTATCTAACACTTTAAACTCAACATTGCCGAAACATGGTAGCTTGATGTACCATATTTTTGCTTCTAATTTCAATATCAAAACTTGATATTTTAACACGTTTACATGTATGAAAATCATTCAAATCAATCAAACTTAAATTGGACCATTGGAAACCCATCTTAACCATGAATTACATACAATACCACATCAACACTTCTTCAAGTTTCACACTTGAATTTACACCAAAATCACTTCCAATCTCATGGCAAACAACTAGTATCCTAACCAACATCAATTCACACTTAAATCAAAAATTCATTTTCACTAATATGCTTACCAAGTAATCTGAAACCTTTAACCTTATTGTCCTACCAATTTGACGTCTCAAATGCTTGGATTCATACACAAAAATCTCATTAAAATCATTTATAACTCATTAAACAACATCTATCCAAATTTTCACACATAAAAGTCAAGAAAATTAAACTTTACCACTTGAAAATCACTTGATCTTGTTGGATATCCTTCCTAGACTTGTTTACAACCTTTTAGTGACTTGAAATCCGCTCAAAAATGGCTTGAAAAGCATGAAGGATAGTAGCTATGTTCTAGTATTGGTTCTGTCAAACAACCCTATAGTTTTCTCCTAAAAGTTTCTCAATTCTTTTACCACCTTCCACTTTATATAACCTTATCATGCCTTGACAATTTGCCCCTCAAGTTTGGGTTATAATTACAAGCATGCCATGAATTTAATTTACAAGTTTGCCCTCCTTATCTCTACACTTTATGCACTCACCATTTTCAATTTCAAATGTGCCCTTGTATAACCTCTAATTAGTTCATTTAATTATATTCTTTCATGAAAATTCTTATCACTTAATTTCATCATATACTTTAATAAATTATTATATTACTTTTCGGATTCGAATTTATGTCCATTTCATTTGGAAATTCCCCTAGAATTCGATTATATATCCAAAAAATTTAATCGTTTCATTATTCCATAAATGAGGGAATTTTATAATATAAAATATTTACAATACTTATACATCTCATTTAGAATGCTAGATTTGGGAAAAAGGATATCACAAATTCTCACCTCCTTATATAAATTTCGTCCTCGAAATTTACATAACTCATCTATTGAAAAATGTGAGGATATTTATGATGCATTTGATCTTTATGTTCCTACGTGGCTTCTTCCACTTCATGGTTTCTCCACATAACCTTTACCAAGGGAATGACTTTATTACGCAAAACTTGTTCTCTGCGATCTAGAATTTGCTCAGGTTCTTCTTTATAAGTCAAGTTTTCTCTTAATTCCACAGATTGCTGTCTAAGGATATGAAAGGGATCTAGGATATACTTTTAGAGCATGGATATGTGAAATAAAACATGAATCTTGTTTAATTGTGGTGGCAACTTCAACCTTTACGCCATTGATCCCACTTTATCTGTGATCTCGTATGGCCCGATGTAGCGCAGACTCAACTTACCATACTTTTCAAATCTCAGTACACCTTTCTATGGGGATATCTTGAAGAACACTTTATCACCAACCATAAACTCAAGGTCTTTATGACGATTATTTGCATATCTCTTTCGCCTATCGCTCACAATCTGAAGTCTATCCCTTATAACTTTAACTTTATCTGTAATGATCTAGATAAGCTTGGGACCTATCAATTTCCTCTCACCTACCTCATTCCAGCACACTAGAGTTTTGCACTTTCTTCTATAGAGTGCTTCGTATGGAGCCATGCCAATACTAGTATGATAACTGTTATTATAGGTGAATTCCATGAGTTGTAGGTGCGTATCCCAACTCTCTTTAAATTCCAAGACACATGCTCTGATCATAGCTTCAAGTATCTGAATTGTTCTCTCTGACTGACCATCTGTCTGTGGATGAAAGACTGTATTGAAGTTTAGCCGAGTACCTAAAGCTTTTTGCAAGTTGTGCTAAAACTTTGATGTAAACTTGGGATCACGGTCTGAAATAATAGAAACTGGCGTACTATAGAGTCTGACTATCTTATCTATATAGAGCTGCGCTAGCTTACTAAGGAGGTAATCGCTTTTGATCAATAAAAAATGGTCGAACTTCGTCAATATATCAATTATCACCCATATAGCATCATGCCCTCTCTGACTATGTTGAAGCCATACTACAAAATCTATGGTGATCTTTTCCCATTTTTATTCTAGGATAGGAAGGGGTTGCAACAATCCTATCGACTTTTGATGTTCTACCTTTACTTGTTGATAGGTGAAACATCAGGAGACAAATTCTGTTATCTCTTTCTTTATCCCTTTCCATTAGTAGTGCTCTTTCAAGGTATGGTATATTTTCGTGTTGCCTAGATGCATGACATGTGTTGAAGAGTGAGCCTCTCTCATAATTTCCTTTTCAACTCTTCCACATCCAGTACACATAAATGTTGGCCCATTATCACTGTACCATCTTCCTTGATTGTAAAATCGGCTCTCTGGCCACCTTTAATCTCTTTCCTTAATTTGACCAATTGCGGATCTTGTTTTTGTCGCTCTCTTATTTGACCTACTAAACTAGGGCGAACATGAAAGGTAGCTAATAATGCCCCTGAGTATATCACATCTAATCTCACTCTTAAAGACCTCAGTTTTAACAGAAGTGGAAGGCATATGTTTTTCAATTGCATTAGAGAGCTCATAGGTCTCCTGCTTAAGGCATCAGCCACTACATTAGCTTTTCTGGGATGGCACTCTGTCGTACAGTTGTCTTTTATCAATTCTAACCACCTCCTCTGCCTTATATTTAATTCCTTTTGAGTGAGCAGGTATTGCAGACTTTTGTGATCCGTGAAGATCCAACAAAGGACACCATACAAGTAATGCCTCCAAATTTTCAATGCAAAGACAACTATTGTCAGTTCCAGATCATGGGTAGGGTAATTCTGCTCACGCTTCTTTAATTGTCTAGAAGCATATGTTATGACTTTATCATTCTGTATCAAAACACAACTCAAACACTGTCTCGAGACATCGCAAAATACGATGAAACCATCATTCCCCGTTGGTTGTGTTAGTACAAGAGCTAATGTTAATATTCCCTTTAGTTCATCAAAACTCTGCTGACAGACATCTGACTATTTGAATTTTTCTTCTTTCCTCGTCAGTTTGGTCAGTGGGGCTGCTATTCTAGAAAATCTCTCAACGAACTTTCAGTAATAGCCTGTCAACCCGAGAAAGATCTTGACCTTAGTCACATTTGTGGGTGGTTTCTAGTTTATGATAGCTTCTATCTTTTAGGGATCCACACTAAGTCCTTTAGCTCAAATGACATGACCCAAGAAAGTAACTCGGTCTAACCAGAATTAGCACTTGCTGAATTTAGCGTATAGCTAGTGCTCTCTTGGAGTCTACAATACTATTTTAAGATGTTCTGCATGGTCCTCGTAACTACCTGAATACACTAAAATGTCATCAATGAACTCAATCGCAAATTTATCCATATAGGGTCGGAAGACTCTGTTCATCAAGTCCATAAATGTGGCTGTGGCATTTGTCAACCCAAAGAGCATGACTAGAAACTCATAATGCCCATACTGAATTCTGAAGGCAATCTTCAGAACATCTTTCTTGCGAACTTTCAGCTGATGATAGCCCGATCTCAGGTCATTCTTTGAATACACTTTGGATTCCTATAACTGATCGAACAAATCATCGATTCTCGAAAATAGATACTGATTCCGTAATGTCACTTTATTCAGTTGCCTGTAGTAGATGCATAACCTCAAGCTCTCGTTTTTCTTTTTGATAAACAAAACTAGAGCTCTCCATGGTGAAGTACTGGATCTTACAAAACCTTTATTCAACAATTCTTCCATTTGTACTTTTAATTCTTTCAATTCTACTGGAGCTATCCGATAAGGAGTGATTGAGATTGGCATAGTTCCCCCGAAATTAGATTTATCTAAAATTCTATTTCCCTATATGGAGGTAGACTTGGGAAATCCTTTGGGAATACATCTAAAAACTTTCTGACCATCGAAATGTCTTCCAATCGAGCTTCATTCTTTTTCTATTCAATCATATACGCCAAATATCCCTGATAGCAATCGACCGTGGCTCGATGCTTAAATAATCAATCCATCCCTAAGATTGCATCAAAGTCCCGAATGTTCAATATTATCAGATCCGTTGGAAATTCTTTGCCTTCTATCATAAATTTATTGTCCATTATTACTTTTTCAATCAACATGAGTTTCCAGCAGGGATGGAAACTATTACACCACCCTCCAAGGATTATAATTTTGTATTGACTTTTGTAAAAAAAAGTACAGACACAAAAGAATGTGTGGCCCCGAGATCTATTAATGCATATGCATTGAGATCGAAAATAGAAACCATATCAGTAACTACCTACGGAGCATCATCCGTCTTCTGTTGGGTGATGGCGAACACCCGGGCTTGAGTGCGAGATCTACCCGGTTGACTTGCTGAAAATACTTCTCTACCCACTACACCTTTAACTGAAGCTAAGGCATTCTGTCCTCTGATCTGGGAGTCTCTACTTGCCTGTCTCTAGCCAATACTAGCTTGTGTGGGTGCTGCTAGAGGTCCAGCCTCTGAACTCGCAGTAATGGCTAACTATAGGACCCCAAACTTTCATTTTATGATTTATAGTGAATTTACAGATGAATAGTAATATTTTCGGGTGAATAATATCTCTGGATGAATAGTACTCGATGAATAGTAAAATTTTGAGACGGACCTTGGAAAATCGAAAATATTTAGAATGATTAGTAGAACCCAATAAAACTAAAACGGAGTAAAAATGAGTTCGTTTGGGTAGTCTCCGAAGTTTCGAAAGTTACCTGACGAAAAACGCCCTTATGGACAGAATTGTGAATACTGTTGACCTAAACTTCGTTTGAACTTTTTTCGAAGCCATGAATTGAGTTCTAAGAGACCTAAGTAGAATATTGTAAAGTCAATTTGATGAATGGGTGATCATAGAATTAATTTGGAATTTATTTCGGAATGAATTATAAATGGTATTAAGTGAACAGTAAGTATGACAAGGGACTAAAATGAAATAAGTTTTCCTACTTGGGGTTAAAGTGGGATTAAGAGAAAGTGAAGTAAGGATCAAATTGAAACAAGTTTACATGGAATGGGCTAAGGTAGAATAAGCAAGAGTTAAGGGCCAAAATCTAATTATGGAAAATTCATAAGTATAAATACAACCCTTAGTCAATTTTTTAAACCATTTTCTTCTCATTTCACGCCACACACACACACAAACACACTAAGGCTGAGAGACAAGAAAGAAATGGAGGAGAAGATTCGGCCATGTATGGAGGAAGATGGATCATGATGTTTCAACCAATTTTTATGCCTCCAATCAAGATCTCAAGCCAAACCAAGCTAGAAGAACAAGTGTGTAGCAAGATCAAGCCAAAAATAGGTGAGTTATGTCATTTTTAAAGTTTTTCCATGACGTTGGTGATGAGGTTTTTGTGATGTTTTGGTTGGGATTTTGATATGGGTTTTTATGTATGATTGAAGTAGAATTTTATGAGACAAAAAGTAAGTGTAAATGGCATGGAAACTAAGCTAGGCTGATGTGTTAAGGTTTTGTTCGAACAAACAACTAAGTTGGATTAAGCTTGTTTTAATTAAATTTGATGTAGGTAAGATGTTTGATGAAATGCTTGAATGAAATAAAATGCAAAATTTGAATGAACTAGAGTTGGTATGTGATTTCTCATGCGAGACCATGATGAGGGAAGTATGAAACCAAAGCTATTAGATGATATTAAGTAAGATATCATGTTGGAAATTTAATGGAGAAACCTAGAATAAGTTGATAAAATTACTAGAAATCCATTTAGATAACTTATTTTCTAATTGCCTCAAATGAAGGGCATTGATGGAAATCATGGAATACTACCTTATATGTGTGTTTTCATGCATTAAATGAATATGTTTAAGTATGTATGACATTAAGAAAAAGAGAGTTAAGATTTTAGAATGAAAATGGTGAAAATGACATTGAAAAAGTGATGAAAAAATGTGGTTTTTCCTAGATTTCACCACCCGTTTGTTGGAATTTTTTAGAGCCATTTTACGGGTGATCTAAATGCGAGTTAGGAAGATGAATGGAGCAAAATGAGGTCAAGAGCAGCCCTAGAATGGGCTGTGAACAGTTCTCGGCCTAAAGGGGTACCAAAATTTTGATTTTTCGTTTCGAGCTCCAAAAAATTATTTCGGGCATATGGAGATGCTCCTAGGTCTATATAAGTAAGGTCCATGCAAAGAAAACAGAATTTTAAAGCCTCGATTAAGTTGAAAACGAGTAGGGAAGTAAGTTGGTAAAATAGTTTTCAAGTGAATTAATTGAGTTATAAGTAATGTAATGAGTTTTATATGGTTAAGTTTAGCCTATTCTAAGCGAATATGTGATGTGTAGGTGAATGATGAGTAAGCAGAATGAACGAAGGATATTGAAGCTATTAATGCGAAGCTTGAATTAGGTGAGTGCTACATTTGATTTTGAAGCATTTGCAATTGGATTTGGAAATTATAAGAATATATTTTATTATAAGTGCTATATATTGTTTGGAAATGTTTGTGATGGATTTATAAGTTCTTTAAGAAATTGAGTTCTAAGAAAATTTCCTAAGTGACTATTAAAGTAAGCTATATATATATATATATGTTTATGGTTGTTTTTAAGTGATAAGCGTTTCATAAAAGTATGGTTATTTTAGTATTCATAATGAACCTTTTGATTTTATGACTTTTGTATAGAAAGTTTGTCATTTTAGCCTTCGAAATGAATACCTTGATTATATGACGATTTATAGGGAAAGTTGTTACTTATGATTTTATAAGTATACGTTCGTTTAAGAAATGAATTTTAAGTTTTAATTTTAAGTTCATTTTACAAAATTAAGCTATGTTTTATGTTTAAGGAAATAAAAGTGAGACTTCTAGATTTTAAAAGATAACTATTTTGTACTCGTTACACTTAACGAAATTATTATGTATTTATTGCATTAAGAAAGATGATATTTTATGCTTTATGCACTTAAGAAATGAGATTTGACGCTTTATATACTTGGAAGTATAAGTTTTGTATTTTATGCACTTAGACATCAGATTTTTATGCCTATTGCACTGCAATAAGTAAATTTTGTGCTTTTGCACTAAATAAGAAAAATAAAATAAGTTTTCAAAGACTATAAATACACTCGCCTTTATAAGTTAAATTTTAGACCCGGCCGGTATATTTCACATTAGCATGCCAAGTCCTAGAGGGATGCGTCACTAACTCATGGGGGAAATTGAGTCTTTCGTGTCACCTCTACTTTTGTGAGATATTATCTCGTGTTATGGTTAGCGATGTAACATTCCGCACATAACTACGAGATGTCTTTGTAAGTAAGTGTCACAGTTGGTTTCTGTTAAAAGCGCCATGTGACTCCACGTCAGTTAGCGTTATCATATCTATCGCGCGGTTGTAAATGTTATGGGGTACGAATGGTGCTTTTTGAAAATTAAATAGGCATTTATGTGTTAAAAGCAAAGAAAAATATTTTATAAGCTTTAAGCATGTTTTATGATTAAATGAAATTTGAGTTTTAAGAAAGTTTACAAAATGGAAAATCCATTTACTGGTTTTATAATTTATAAGTTTCCTATGAATTTCTATGAATATATGAGTTTTATGAATTTTCCATTCCAATGCCATGCATCGAGTTGAGATTTAAATTTTTATATGTTTTATAAATTACAATTTCTCAAGAAACTTTATGCGTAGGTGAACTCGAAATGCTACTAAATTTACGAGTTTTATATGAATTTTAATGCATATATGAGTTTTCTGATTTCATACGTATGCTTTGAAATTTGAATAAGATTTGTAATTTTTAAGTTTTAAATTTAAATAAAGTTTTAAGCATATATATAGGAAACTTTATGTAAATATAAGTTCAAAAGGATATACAATTTATAAGTTTTATAGGAATTTTATACCCTTATGCGTTTATAGTTTTTATATGTATGCTCTGCGATTTGAATAAAATTTACGTTTTAGAAATTTTAAGTTATATGGAACTTTAAGTATATATAAACTTTATATGCAATTTGATGCCCTTATGGGTTTTATAGTTTTATAAGCTTATAAGAGATTTTTATACACACATGTATTTTATGAGTTAGCACTCATATCTTATAATGAAATAAGTTTTTGAAATCGATAAGAAATTTCAAGAAATAGAAATGTATTTTGAAAAATGTTTTAAGGAAATATTTTAAAAAATAAAACATTTTAAGTTAAAAAGAAATATTTACACTTACTGAGCTTCCATAGCTCATAGTTTTGTTTTTATGGTAAAAACCTCATCAGGTATGGAAGTGGGTAACCGAGGTCGGAAAACCCCTCCAAAAGAATAGACGTGCAAGAACATGACATTTCTTTTGTATTAATACATTGTCATATTTTATATGTGAAATAAATCGATTGTAAATATATGTTTAAGTATTAAATGAGTGGTAATTTAATTATGCATGAAGTTGAAAAGTTTTAATCACTTTTAAAGAAAATTTCATAAGTTGCAAAGTATATAATTTATGATTTTATGTTTTCGATTATTAACGAAATGGAAAATTTATTTATGCCATTATAAGTATGTTTGTGGAAGAAGTTGAGTTGGAAAAATAACAATATATGGAAGTGTATTTTTCCCTTGTAGATTATTCTGATTGAGTTAAAACGCAGTTGTCATGCTGTCAAGTTTTCTATTTGAAAAAAAAAAATCCAACCCATTCTAATTTTACTAAGTAAGAAAAGATTTGAAGGGTTCGCTCCTTGAATTTCTCTTAACTCATTTAGTAGGGTTTAGAAGGAATCCGTTGAAGTGCCAGACAAGGCCTTCAGAGAATGTAAGTACGGTAAGATTCGGAATGGGTCCTGTCACTAACTGTGAGCACTCTCTCATGTAATAGCCCTCCTGCTCACAGTGATAACAAGCAGTGCCACTCGTCTTCATTTAGCATTCGCCCATATGCCTTCTTCCATATATACTGTACTTTGGCACTGTAATCCTCATATCACGGGAGCCTCCAGGTGCTATAGGTGGCCTAACTGACCACTGACTAGACAATGCTAATCAACTCATCCTTTGGCCACCCATCCATCTGGATTTCATCTTCTTTTTGGGAAACTTACTGGGCCCTTCCTACGGCAAATTGGATCCACTGTGCTTGCCTTCTAACTTCCCACGCTAGGCAGTGGCTATTGTGTTCCTCTGGACTTCCAACGCTGCTTCTACTAATTTTCCACAGTGTGTTTTAGGGGCCAATGACAGATGGATCCTGAAACTATAATTTAGGCCCGCGATAAATCTTTTACATTTCTACTCCTCATATTTAGAAATGGATCGGACAATCTGAACCAGTTCAGAGAATTTCTTTTCGTAGTCAGTCACAGATCTCGAGCCTTGCTCCAATCTCTTCAATCCGAGCATCCTTATAACTCGTTGGGTAAAATCGGTCCATGAACTCTTGCTGAAACAACATCCATGACATCCTAGCTGGATGTCGCCTCTCTAGAGTCTCTCTCTAGTTTTTAGCTCTGTTTTTCAGAAGGAAATAGGAGAATTAGAGTCTTTGTTCGTCGGAGCACACCGCTACTCTATAGATTTTGCTAACCCTGTCCAGCCATGCTAGAGTGCTCTTTGGGTCGTCATTCCCATCAAATGGTTTCACCCTTAATTTACAAACACATTATATCGAGCATTTTGGTTCCTTGGAGGCCTCTCGCGATTGGCGTATAACCACCATCAGTATTTGGGTGACCTGTTTCGAATTAAAATTTTCGCAGACCGATTCCACTAGTCCCGATGGTCCTAGCTGGGGTTGATCTCTAGGGGCATTTACTGACCTCGTAGCGTGTTCTACCTTCCTAACGGATGGTACTTAGGTGTTGAAGCTCCCGAACAAGCTCTGTTGGGACCTTTATGGCCCCGTCGATGCATAGTGCTGTGATTACAATCGAAAATAAAATCGTGAAATACTTGAAATTTTTTTGAAATCATACGCATGACAGATAATGAAAATTTGTTTGGTTTCCTTTATTCACAATCAAAATATAAAAACATATATTTCTACTTCAAAACCATGCTCTAATACTAACATGGTAGGCCCGGATCCTTACACACTGTTTTCGTATACACAGCAGCCCACCGATAACCTCACGGTAGCCCTCCAATTGATATCTAATCTGGCTGAAAGGTTCCCATGAAGCTAAGTCATTTTTCTTTTTCAAAAACCTTTTTAGAATTTTCTTTTCTAACGAAAAGGGGTGGGAATTTCTTTTTTCTTTCTTTTTATTTTACACATTTACAATATAGAGTTATATAAAAAAAATTTGGGTAGCATAATGACTATTTTTCTAAAAATGCCACCTTACAAAATTTTATAGAAAATTTATATATTTCTAAAACAATCAATTCTCTCAAACTTCTAGGCCACCGGCCCTCATTTTCTGAATTCATAAGCAACCCTCATTTTCTGAATTCATAAGCAACCACAGACATGCCATCAATTATAAAGATGATTCGAAATATATTTACACGTCATGCATACACGTATTTACACATCTTCCAAAATTATAAGAAAAATTTATATGGCCATTAATACACAAATTCTCAAGGATATTCTTTTACACATTTTCGGAAAACATAAGAAAACTTATACAATTGTCATTACATAAAATTTCAAGAGCAACCAAAATAAATTCATGTAATCACAACAATATATGTATCTCAATCCGTCTAATCTTAAGTTGGAATCCCTTCTACTAAATCACTCGTCCCTGCACCCGCCCTTGGGGAGGATTTTTTTTTTTAAAAAAAAAACATAAAATAATATGTGAGCTATACAAGCCCAATAAGTGTTATAACGTTTCTTACCAAACTTATTTTATAAAATAGAGCTCCCTAAAATCTTTTGAAATGATTTATAAACATTTAATCGTTTTCATACAAAAATCGGTTTTTCCTGAAAACCATATCTTAATTTAGTGCATAGATAAACAGTTATCATAATAAAATTTCATGTATTGCGAAATTGAATTATAAAATAATATACTGTATGATTTCAATTTCTGCTGAAAATGTTAAATAGTGGCAGCGATAATGCTTTTGAAGAATTTCTGAATAAAATAAGCGAACCATTGATAGTCCGTGCCATATGGTACCTTAGGTATGGAGCGAAAATTTTCCTCGCTCAGGCCATCTATTCGGTTTTGCGTAGCGGAATTTTGCCTCGCTACGGAGCGACATTTTTCCTTGCTCATGTGGAGGCTAGCTAATAATATATCTCGTACGTGCATGAGTGACATATAAAACTAAATTGACTCACATATTATATTCTCTCCTGTGGGTTTCCTCCCGCTATTAATGACAGACACCCCTCACACTACTAATGCACGCTTAGGGTACTTAACCTCTACCGGGGATAACTAAAATACCTATAAAGCATACCATAGGTTTGTAAACATATTCATGTAATCTTTCCAAATTCACATAATCCATATCTCGTATAAGAATTTACACAGTCCATGCAAACTATTTTTAGATAAGATTCATTTAATTCAAAATCGATTATCAAAACATCATGGCATAAATTTTGAATATAACATAACAGAACATTTTGAAAGACATTCATCGATTATTGACTCACGATAGAGCACGCTTTAGGGTTCCCTCAATTCTGTGTTACCTACATATTTTCGCATTCTACGTTTAGTCAAAGTTACAATTATTTTAATCAAACATATACTTTACCATCGACACATTAATATACAAACAACCGTTTAGTTACATGGGGGTTTCGAACACCCTTCGTTCAATTCATAATGATTCAACTTATTCACATATACTTCCTCTTTGAATTTCTTAATATTTAGGTATGCAAAACACATCGAACGAAGCCTAAATTTACACTAATGAATTAAATGAACTTTGAATCATTCTCACCCTATGTTGGTCGAACCCTAACCACTTCTCATACCATCGATCTTATTCAATTTTCACATCATGATTATGCTTAAACACATGAATACGGGTGTAAAATCAAATCTAATTCATAAAATATCACATTTGTGCAATTAAACAAAATTTGACCGTCAAGTAGCCACTTAACATTCCAATGCATCCGTTCTCCATTTTATATTAATTCCATCATCAACACAAACTATGAAATCATTCAAAACACCTAAAAATAATTATCTAACACTTTAAACTCAACATGGCAAAAACATGGCAGCTTGACATACTATATTTTTGCTTTTAATTTCAACATCAAAAATCCATATTTTAACACATTTACATGTATGAAAATCATCCAAATTAATCAAATTTAAATTGGACCATTGGAAACCCATCTTGGCTGTGACTTACAGGCAATACCCCATCAATACTTCTTCAAATTTGACACTTGAATTTACACCAAAATTATTTCCAATCTCATGGCAAAACAACTAGTATCCTAACCAACACCAATTCACACTTAAATCAAAAGTTCATTTTCACTAATATGTTTACCAAGTAATCTTGAACCTCTAGCCTTGTTATTCCACCAATTTGAAGTCTCAAATCCTTGAATCCATACACAAAAATCTCATTAAAATCACTTATAACTCTTTAGACAGCATCTATCCAAATTTTCACATATAAAAGTCAAGAAAATTGTTGAATATCGTTTCTAGACTTGTTTACAATCTTTTAGTGGCTTGAAATCCACTCAAAAATGGTTTGAGAAGCATGAAGGACAACTATTATGCCCTGGTATTGGTTCTGCCGAACAGCCCCGCAATTTTCTCCCAAAAGTTTTTCAATTTTTCTACCACCTTCCACTTTTTATAGCCTTATCATGCCTTGACAATTTGTCCCTCAAGTTTGGGTTATAACTACAATCATGCCATGAGTTTAATTTATATGTTTGCCCTCCTTATCTCTACACTTTATGCACTCACCATTTTCAATTTCAAATGTGCCCTTATATAACCTTTAATTAGTTCATTTAATCATGTTATTTAATGAAAATTCCTTTATCTCTAATTTTCATCATATACTTTAATAAATCATCATATCACTTTTCAATTTTGAATTTATTTCCGATCCATTCGGAAATTCCACTAGAATTCGATTATATATTCGAAAAATTTAATCGATTTCATTATTCCATAAATGAGGAAATTTTAGTATAATATATTTACAATGACTATACATCTCATTTACAATACTAGATTCGGGAAAAGGATATCACATAATTTGTCACTATACATCTCATTTACACTACTGAATTCAAGAAAAGGATATCACATAATTTGTCTTCCGGTTTGTTTCTTCATCAATCCTTGTTTCAAACTTTCATATTGTTTTCATTGGCCGAAATTCATTAATTTATTTATTGTGTGCTAGTCGAAATTCATCTGGGGCTTCTAATGTGGCAGATTGCTAGTATGCAGTTGTCTAAATTAAACAACCACAAATTGCTATTATCAATTGTCATGCTGCTATATATATGCATACATTTTTTTAAGAATTTGATATCATCTAAACAAGCTTAAAAGTATGACTAAATGTTACAAATGATATGAAATTAAATAAATTAAAATATTTTCTCCATCCACCAACTTAAAAAAATATATATCTTGTTTGTTATTCTTAACTTAGTAGCATTAAATATCTATTTAGGGTGGCTCCAATTCTAGCGTTTTATCAAGAGGTAGGTAAATGCAGTAGGTTGCTCTAGTCTAGTATGTAGGAATTAATTTTGGAATGATAATAGTTTGCTGCAATAGAGTTGAACTTGAAAATTTCACATGTAATTGTTGTGAATCATCTGGTAGATTGTTGGAAAGTCCAAAAGTGAGATCACTAGCAATTTACAATAATTTAGACTTTCAAATATGAGTAATGATTGGATAATTTTGTGCTCAAGTTGCCAAGCTATTTTTATCTGAAAGTAGTTTTTTTCATGCAACACACTGCACTTGTTGGGAAAATTCACCTCTCAAAACCTCTTCCTAAAAAAAAACTTGCCTCCTATAAGAATATCAGAAATAATAGAGAAATAAAATAGAAAATAATAATAATCACCACAACACAAGAATTTACGTGAAAAACTCCAAAATAAGAGAAAAAACCACGGCTCTCAGAAAGAAATTCACTATGTGAAAAATTATTACAATCACATAGACTATTCTCTCACATTCCACGACCCCAATACAACCACACTCTCCAAAGCATACATCAACTCATACATTTCTACACTCTAAGATAATAAGAACAATAAAGAAATAAGTAGAGTAAAAAACAATGCTTAAAGCGTCTTTGATTGGGGTGATTTGAAACCAAAACTTTGAACTTCTTTTATAGCCTTTAGAACCCATTCTCTTTTGTTTTGTTTTAGATGTGAGATTGATTCCACTTTTATTTTTGCCATTGTTTCCAATATGGGATTGACTCCACTTTTATTTTTGTCAATTTCCTAACAGCACTTTAGCTTTTGCACGTAGTATACTATAATATGAGTTTGGTTTTTTTTTTTTTTTTTACAGGTTATGTGTGTTTTTATGCAGGTTGGGTAAGGGTGTTTTTTAGGTAGGTTTTGGGTGTGACAAGTTTCAAAAGAATGATAGATTCGATCAGTTTTTTAGGCTGGTTTGAGTGGTTTTTTATACAGGTTGGGTGTGTGTCTTTTCGACAAATTTTGGGTGTGACAACTTTTAAAAGAATGGGAGTTTGTGTGTGTTTTCAGGCTGGTTTGGATGGTTTTTTTTTTCAAAAGTTTGGGTGTGTTTCTATGCAAGTTGGGTGGGTGTGTTTTTAGGCAGGTTTTAGGTGTGACAGGTTTCAAAGAATGAGAGATTGGGTGCATTTTTCAGGCTAGTTTGGGTGTGGTTTTTTTGCAGGTTGCTATGTTTTTGTGCAGGTTTAGTGGATGTGTTTTTGAAGTAGGTTTTGGTTGTGACATGTTTCAAAATAATCAAAGTTTGGGCGTGTTTTTCAGGCTGATTTAGGTGGGTTTTTTATGCAGGTTGGACACATTTTTATGCAGGTTGGATGAGTGTGTTTTTTAGGCAAGTTTTGCGTGTGACAAGTTTCAAAAGAATAAGAGTATGGGTGTGTTTTTCATTGTACTTTTAGGCTGGTTGGCTAGGTTTTTTACTGACTTCGGGTGTGTTTTGATACAAGTTGGGTAGGTGTGTTTTTCAGGTTGGCTTTAGCTAGTTGGGTGGGTTTTTTTTAGAGAGTTTGAGTGTGTTTTTATGTAGGTTGGGTGGGGTGTGCTTTTTTGCAGCTTTTGGGTGTGAAAGATTTTAAAACAATTGAGAGTTTGAGTGTGTTTCATGCAACTGTGGTGGGATTTTTAGTAAGATTGTCTATGTGTTTTCATGCAGGTTTGATGACTTTTTATGGTATCCAAAAATAGTTGTTATGCATGCAATGGTCATAGGGAGTAAAAAGGTATTTTTATAATTAATTTTTTTAACAATTTTGCACATGTCAGATTTAGGGGCAGTTTAGTCTTTTTACTCTCTGCACACGTCAGTTTCACTTTTCGGTTAAAAAAGTGACAAAATGAAGTATTTTGGATAAAAACGAAATTACATGGGGGAAAATAGATAATCTCTCAAAAGTCAAGTGGTTTTTTAAGATTTCCCCTCAAATTTAATTACATTATATACATTATTTGTAATCATCAATTTAATTTTTGATTTTTTATATGTGTTCCACTTCAAGGTATGAAAACAATTTTAAATTTAATTACATTATGTATATTATTCGTAATCATCAATTTAATTTTTATTTTTTCACTTGATTTTTTCCTATTATGTGTCATTTCGAAGGAATAATTATATAATAAATAAGATGATTTTAATTTGTATATTTTAATTTTAATTTTTTTTGTTATTTAGGGATATATAAAAAAAATCAAGTCAGAATAATAAATTTCTTAATCCATGATGATTTTATGAAAAAATTTTGGGATATATATATTTTTTAAATTCAGGTTAACCAAGATTAGATTGGGTCAACCCGATCAAATTAGGGTCTCGCTTAGACCTGCTAAATGTGCGAGTTGGGTCTGAAATCAAACTCTCAAATTAATTTAAGGGTTTGGACCCTTAAAAAAAAAAAAAAAGGAGGGTCCATGCAAGTCTAGGCTTGGTGCAGGTCCAAACCCACATTTGCCATCCTTAGTTAAATGGGGCAATGATGGTATTGTTCGGGGAGAGTGAGGTGCCACTATTGAGGTTGATGGATGAAATTTATAAGAAGTTAAAGGAGAGAGAGAGTGTGTAAGTGTTAGGGCTGTGAATAATGCGATATTGTTTGCGGATCAAAGTCATGTATGGTGTAACCAATTTGGATGTTGATGTTTTGGAAGATGAAAGTCAAGCTTATTTTTGGGGCAGAGAAATTTGGTGTTTTTTATTTTTTTTTTAATGAAGGCCTGGGTTCTTAGATCTTTAAGTTAAACCATCCAGATCTTCAAGTTATTTGGGATGAACCTAAATTTTCAAAATTTGGATGGAGTAAAACTATAATTTCAAACTGCCTAACTATTCTCGGGGTAAAATTGACTTTCTGCTTTTTTATTAAGTTTGACTGTCAAAATCACAGGCAGAGGAACTAAATTGATGTGTTTCTGAAAACTCAAGATACTTGGACCATTTCAGCAAACGTATATAAAAAATAGGTTTATAAATGACAATTACCCTTAAAACAAACAATAGTTATCCGCTACCACGATCCCATCCGTCCACGTTTCACTCAGTTCACAAATTATTGGGAACGACATCCAGTTGGGGCCCACTAGCCTCACTTGACGCCCAATAATATGACGCCACGTATGGTAAGTTCTCGCCAATCACCCCGATAAAATTACCGCATCTTGGAATACAAAGTTTCTCTCAAGTGAAGCAAAAACTAGAACAGTGTGTGTGTGTGTGTGTGTGTGAAGTTACCATCTCATCGCAGGAGTCAAAGGAAGACAGGAGGAGGAAGTGTTGTTGGGTTTAGAGCTCACATTTCCTTACCTTCTTGTTGAGGTATAACTTAAAACTAAACCCAACTTGTACTTTTTATTTTTTATTTTTTCAATTTGTTTGGTAGTTGAATCTTGGATTGACCTGAGTTGGCTTTAGTTTCCCTGAAATCTCAATATGAAGAATGTTTTTTTATTTTAGGGAATGTGAGCATTGTGCATTTCTGTGTTCATGCACTAATGGAGGATTATTGGGTATGTTTCAAATGTGATGTGTGTATATTATTAGTTTGTTTTGGTGTTTTGTTGCCATTATTCTCTGTGTTGAATTACATTCGAATTTCAACTCTTAAAATTTCATGTGTTGGATTAATGTCAAAATTTCTCATGAGAAACTTTTATGCATTTTTATTTATTTATTTATTTTTTGGAGATTTGTTAATTGAAGTAAAGCATTTGTAAAATATGTTTTCAAGAAAAACCTTGTGCATTTTTTATTTAAATTTATCTTTTTATCCTTTTCTAGCCAAAACGGCAAACTTCTTGCAAGTAATTTTGAAATTTCTTTGTTGTTGCCTAGTTTGTGGTTTTTGGGTTGTAGTTCAGTATGTTAATGTTGTTTGTGTGTTGTTATTTTGATATATTTTTGGTGATGATTTTTTTTTTTTCCTTAGAATTTCTTTGATGACTAGGAAATATGCTTAGAGCTTATAGCTTATAGCTTAGACTTACGCATTAGAAACTTTTCCATTACTTTTGGGTGCATCAAATTTTAAGATGTAAAGGGTGTTTTTTCTATGAATAAATTCCTACCCTTGGTGTGATTTCAAGGGTTTCAGATTGTTTTTACTAAAGGCATTCATGTAATCAACATAAGGGTAGAGTTTGCTGTTGGAAAGTTTCCAACTGTCTTCTGATGGGTTATAGGACTTGTTTTCAATGGCTATGCCTATCTCTGATAAATAATATAACTATGCAGCTGACCGCTTGATGCTGCTGGAATTTATTGCTGTACCATTGCCCCTTAACTCTGGTAATTGATGATTCACTAACTTTTAAATCATACTTTAACTGACTGTTGATGAATTGAAGTGTTATTAAGGAATATTGGATGAAGTATGGGAAGAAAGGAATGGGAGGAAGTTCTAATACATTTATTTGTATGTATGCTTCCATATGAATAGATATGATGCAAGATGTTAGAGAAGTACTTATTTTCCATGATATGTGATGTAGTGAGCAGTCATTGGAATTTTCTCCTACATTTGTATTTTGTGAGAATTCCAAAAACCCACTAAGCTTAACCAAAATTGGATGCAATCTTGTGGTTTCAAAATTATATTAAAAAAACCCTCCCAACCTTCTTTTAGGTGGGACTTTTGGCTTATGATAGGGTGCTTTTGGCTTATAGATGCAATGCTGCTATCAACAAGACTAATACTGTTTATATGTCAACCCGAATGACTGTTGATAGTTTATTTTTCTATTTATTTTTTATGCTTGTAAAATAAGTTTTAGTGGTTCATGTTTCTTTAAGCATCTTGTATACAATTTAATGATTATTAATTTTATTTCGCAGTTGCTATGCAAATGTTTAACCTGCACAAAGCCTTACATCATCTAGTTGCTTCACAGGTCACATTCTAGTGCCTGTACTTACATCTACTCATTTCCTATCATTCTGAGTTATGGCAATATAAATGGTAATATGTTGTTGGATGCTTATGTGATTTATTATTTCATGGCGATAGGTTGCAGGAATGATTGGTGTGTCATGTGTGGACTTGAGCAACATATAAAAATGTTAAGAGAATGTGGGGCCTGTGTCTACTAGCAGAATTCTTTGGCATAAGCCAAGTATTAATTGCCATAAAGGGGATGGAAATCGGGAAGATCAGAAGATGCACATGAGTTCTTAAGGTTTTTTTAGATCTACTAGCTGTTTATTTAGAATTTTATTGGGAGAATTTCCCAAGTTTTGGCTTTTCTTAAAAAAAAAACAACCCTTTGTTTTTTATTTTAGATGAAACCCCTTATTATATGTTAAAAACCTATGTTCTAGTTAAAAAACTTATTGAGAAATACAGAGATCATGTACTGCAAGAATCCACAAAGTTTCAGAATATATATATATATATATATATATATATCCATCCACACACGGTCCCCTTGGGTACACCTAGGGCATGCATAATGCATACACTTGACAAAAATGTTTTGTGATTGTAATTGGTTATATGTGATTACAATTAAACATGCGTGATGACAATCACTAAATGTGATCACAATCAGTAAATATGATGAATGTGATCATATTTACTACATGTAATCACACATATTTAGTTGTAATCACATATAATAAATTATAATCACACATTTTAGAATGCAATCACGCATTTTTTTTTTGTCAAGTGTATGCATATTCCGGGTGTATGCTAGAATGTGCCTATATATATATATATATATATATATATATATATATAGACTCTAGGGGTAGGCATTTTGAGGTCAAGTTGTGGTGGGTTTGACTTTTTTCCATCCGAACATAAATTTCAACCCATTGTTTTATTGGATTGGGCTTTAAGCGCCCAAAAAGATACATTTAGCATTTTATCAAAATTGTTTAAATCCAATAAATATTTAATAAAAATCAAAATTCAAGTGAAAAAAAAAAAAAATTTAAATATCTAAATAAATCATAATAAAAGTATGAAATGAAAACTTTATTCAAAGATGAAGAAAATAAGTACAAAAGGTACCAAAACAAAAAACTCAGACACAGGACATTCAATTAATTAACAACAGATCCCCAGTGTGATAGAGAGTATTGTCTAAATATTTGTAGCATAAGTAAAAATAAAAATATGCTTATTATTTGTCTTCATGTTTATTGCATAAGTAAAAAAATAATAATAGTAACAGTAAAAGCATCGAACTTGGGAGGCATCCATCCAAGCACCTTGTTAACTTGACAATAATGATCACTTGTTGGATGCTTTGTGGCTTTGGCTTTGATATTCTAAAAAGGACATAAAACTATAGTTAATGGCCTTCTAGTTAATACAGTAAGAAGTAGATAGAGAATTGCATATTTTTCAATAAATATCTTTATAGATTGCAATTGCATGTTTAAGCAAATTTATAGCTTTTAACCAAAAGCATAAAAAATTTTTTTTAATTAAGAAAACAAAAAGTGTACAAGTAAGTTGATGGGGTTTCATAATACCCCGTTTCATTTATTTACTTAATCAGCAAATTGGGTTGTGTTAGGTCCACCTTTTCTGGTTCTACTTGGGTACCCTGCTTTTACACATGTACAATTTGAATTCTGAGTATATAATTTCCGTAGTTCAATATCAAAACAGACTTTCAAATTTTCCGTTTTCCAAAAGTTAAATTTTATATATTAGTGTGTCATAATCCAGGCTTCTGGTTGGTCTGAGATTGCAAGAAACAACATTCATACAACACACTTTTGGTCAAAGGTATCAGTTCTCATTAAATCCATCTAAACCTCAGTGTGCACATTCCTTTCTGCCTTTGCAATTCAATAGTTGTTTTATTAAAAATGATTACTTTCTCCATTTCATTTGAGTGCAATGAGGTCAAATGTCTGAGTTGTAATCATGAATCAGATCGATATGAAAACATTACTTTAGAGATATATGGTTGGGTTGAGTCACCACGTCCCAAGATTTAGATGGTGACAACACGTATAGATGTGGAAAGTTTGCTAATATTGTTGAAGCATTTTTTGACTTAAACTTATATGCTAATTTACTCAACCAAAAGCCAATTTTGTTGTCCTTGTTTGCTTTTATTTATACTCTTTCAACATCTAATTTGTTGGATCTTGGAATTTTGGCTTTTGCTTGATCAGGAAGGAAAATATGGAAAAATTAATAAATGTATTACTTTCCCTGAGTTGCTGGAGATGATTCCATTTACAACCAGAACAGGCAACAGTTCTCCACTTTACGTTCTTTATGGCGGTGTTGTACATTTGGATATGCAGAACGTGTCCCTTTCCAGACATTATGTGTCATATGTAAAGCATATGCAGGGCAGTTGGTTCGGTATAGATGACACATAATGCGAACCACTTATACCAATAATGGCATCCACCGACAAATCTGAAATCACAACCCCAAGAAAGTTAATTATAGGTTTATGAAGAGAACTTTGACCCGTTGATTGTATGGGTTAAGATTCTTTATAACTTTAGTTCCTGATTGTCATATAATCGACAGGTCAAAGTTCTTTTATAAAATTGTTTTAATCTTTTCTGGGGTTGTGATCTTATATTTGTTGTGGGTGCCATATCCATATATGGTGTTCGCATCAACACAGGTAAATTTGCCTCTTGATTGTACAATGGCTCAAGGGAATTTGAGATAATTGTTTGCATATGATTTATGGATGTTGAAATGATGGCTTCATGGTTATTCATTCTGTACACAACTGTTCAATAAAATGTTTTTTCTTGCATGTTTATCTGCTCTTTTGTAGGATAGTTGAAAACCTATGAGCCAGATAAGTTTTCATGTAATTGAACTGTCCTCTCTGTCTTTGATCTGGCATTTCATGTTAGGAAATTTATGGGATCCTTCATTTATTGTTGGATGTTCACTCCCTCAATGGTTCTGTTAAAACTTATAGCTCCCTGTTATTTCATGTGTTAAGAAATTTGATGCTTGTACCATTATTACTCTTAATCTAATGGAACGATGATTAAAAAACAGTAACTTTGAAAATGATTTTGTATCAGTATAATAAGAATGCCCTTTTAACTTAGTACATCAAAGATGCAAGATTTCAAGATATACTAGTATGTATATAGTTTTTACGATAAACATGCTTATAATTAATAATCTGTGATGTCAATGTGTTCATCGAGAAAGTGAATAGTGCACCAATGTTGTAATTTGGAGCTTCTGATAATTTTCCCTTAATACAAACATATTTATCATAAGCTAAGCTTTTCATGTCTGAATTTTGAGATGGTAGAAAGTTGATCACAGGGTTAGGCGTTTAGTATAAATGTATAACAATGGAAATAACATGACAAGCTTCTATAGATTGAAAAAGAATACAAGAAGCTAGCTGAAGAAAGTGGATTTTATTTCCCATTCCTACAGTTATATTAACACAATGAGGCTTATGAATGTATACAAATATGATGGTTATTTAATGAATAGTAACAATAGGTTTCCTGTATATAGAAGGATAGGCTCAAAGAAAATGTTCTAAAAGTACAGGAAAAGAGGATAAGAACTTCAAGGGAAGAAAGCAACGAAGAATGACCATATGCTAGGGCTTTGTGTTCTCCAATCAATGAAAATATACCACCAACAAGAATTAAAGCAAGACTTATTTATAGAGGTTAGACAAATCTAAGAGGAAACTGACTTAAGAAAATAATATCCCTTAATACGGGAATAAAACACAATTCCCTAAATAGAATAGCACACTGATAATGCCTCTAAATTGACAAACAAATATCCCTATATTATGGTCATTCTTATAAACATAAGTCCTTAAAATTAACAAATAAGGCATAAATCAATATGTTAGGATAGATGAGCCTTAGGGTTCAATCCTACATGTAAAATAGGTGCATAAATTCCTCGATGATCTACATTTCTACCCAACTAAGAACTAGACTCGAGTTAGAAAATCATCTAATAGTGCTCCATAAGATTTCCTCACTTTTTTTTTGTTTTTCATTTAATTTTCTTTATTTCTGTTTTCTATTTCTGATAAGAAACATAGATATTCTTCTAATAGTAAGACAGCTATAATTATAATAAGTGAATTGGCAGCCCTCCAAGAATACAGATTTGAATAGATAACAATGTACTTGTATGACTACAGCCTGTTGATTAAGCTTAATAACGGTGATGGATTGTCCTAAAATTAGTTTGGAGACGACCTTAAAGAAGTTAAGTAATGAGTCTTATCTGAATTATTGTCCTCTTTAATGTCTTCAAAAGTTTTTTGATCCGTCTCTGCCAAAATAGCTTACAATATCAAAAGTTTTTCGATCCCTCTGCGCCCAAATAACCTACAATATAGCAGAAGCACCATGATACCACAGCAACTTTGCTTTCTTTTCACTCCCAAAAACATCAACCCTTCCAAATATAGAGAAATCTAATTGTGTTAAAAAACCACCTAGCTCCACTCTGGAAAACAGCTTCTTTCATGACTTTGCACGCACCAGACAATTACAGCCATCATCTTCGCTTATCCAAGTTTTATCTGTATCAGGTCAATTTTCCATTGAAGAGTTAAAACTCATTCTATGAGGAAATAAGCATTTTATTTTTAAAATGTTTGTTATCTCACCCACTGGATCAGAGAAGTAACAGAAAATTGGGGTTTAAGAACAAAGTAATAAAAATAGAGAAAAAGAGGTTGCAACATGTCTTTGTATGTAACAAATAGTTAATTCTGATGAAAGAGTTTGCACGAAAATGCTTTGGGCAAATGCCATAGCACAATCTCCCTTTGTTATATAATGAATATGAATAGCTAGTTTACTTTTATCACTGTTCTTAGTAGTTTTCATCTAAGTTTAGCTCTTAGGTAAACATTGTCTAGGTTGAAGGTCCCAACAGTTACAAGATGAAAATCAGGAGGTAAGGCTCAAGATACTAATGTTTTGGTCAGAAACAATTTGCAAACTTATCGATTGATTTGTTGACTGAATTATTGAATTCAGCTTGTAAGAATAATAGGTTTCAACTGCCTTGTTGTTCTTGTGCTAGGCACCCCAACAGATCTCCGAATCTATGGTTAACAACCTTACTTTGTATCAGTTTGGTTATAGACGTAGAAAATTTTAAGATGGTTTGAAAACATTTTCAAATTGTCTTTAAACGATTACTGACAAACTTATGTGCTGAAATGCTAAAACTTGACAGCTATCATACCTACATCTCTAAACTCATCCAACAATTTAAATGACCTTTTGAAAACTTTAGACTAGACTCATGAAATCCTGATAAATCTTCTTGAGTGCTAATGTGTATACAATACTGGTTGGCTGACTTTCTTGTTCAGTGCTTCAGAGTCAAGATATGAAATGTTTATCTGGTACTAGAGGAGTTTTGGCATGTTAGTGAGTCTAGTTTGTTGTAATGTGATCATTTTGCTACCTTTGTGTACAATCATATGTTGAAAATTTTCCCTTCATGATCGTCGTAATGTTTTTTTTTCTCTTAGAAGAGTGTAAATCATATTTATCAAGAAGACAACATAGATTCCTCAGGCTAGTAACCTGATAAAATCATACAACGAAGGAGACAACAAATATTGACGCTAATAAATTTCTATTTTAACACTCTCCCTCATGTTGGAGCATAAATATTTTCAAACCCCAGCTTGGAATAAAGAATGCTGAAATGTTCCCTTGTGCGCCACTTTAGTGAAAGTACCTCCAGCTTTGTCCTGATAAATTGCCCCTTGGTTAATTTGGCATGTTTTTTCTGGGTTGTTCTAGGACACGAAAGGATCCATAAACTTCTTGTATATAGTTTTATAGCAAAAGGTAAAAAAAAAAAAATTCAGTGTTTTGCAGAACAAACAAGCCACATTTCTTCAATTTTATGTTGTATAAGTAAAAAACATGGAAAACAGCTTTGACATGTTTTCCAAATATTGAAACACAAAAACACGTGAGCTTCATCTTTTTTTAACTTTTGCTCAGACCAAGAGCTCTCTCTTTCACTTTATCTTTCTTTCACAGTCGATTTGGATTCTATTCACTGCATTTCTCGTGTTGATGCCAGAGAGAGGAGCATTTTCGATTCATTCAAATTAATTTCTCATTCAAATGTTATAATTATTTCCAAATATATAAGAAGTTATAAATTTATTTAAATAAAAAATAATATGTTTTTAAGATGAAAAGGTATAATTACATGTGTAACTAATCAATAAAAATTATATATGCAATCAATCAATAAAACAAATACATGTGTAGAAACTGTTTTTCAAAAATCGCTGCCGAATGCGTTTTTTTAGTGTTTTATGTTTTCAGTTATCGCTACTAGACATGTCTTTCAACTCCTATTTTCAGAATATCATTTTCAGCATATGCTACCAGACGTGTTTTTAGAATTTGAAAGCAAAATAAAACATTGTTTTTATTTTTGTTCTCGTTTTCAAAAAATAACAAATGAAAAATGACCACCAACACACCCTTAGGTTTTAGATTGAAATAGACACTTTTTCATGTTTTTGTTTATGGATATGCACTATTGATAAGAAACACTACAATTTAATGCTTTTATTTTTATGTAGTTTATGTTAACCAACATGACTTTTGTTTGTTCAATATTAAGATTAAATAAGATAGATTGGTCTGGATAGAATTTATGATCTTCAATGGTTACTTTGTTCTGCTTTTGGTAAATTGGAATTATAAGGTGTGGTTATGCATTTCAGGTTCATTTGGTGTCAATGAGCCAAGTGATGTCAGAAGGGGCATAGATTCTATTTTACAGAGCAATAGTTTCATTGCTAAATTTTCCACAAAATAAGTTTCTTACCTTTACCATTTTATCCTATAATGAATCGTTCTGATTTCTGAAATCATCACACTTATGTGTAAAATGACCTTTTAACGTTCTGTTTTCACAGTGGCAGATATATCTTGATCACATTTCAGGTTGGTGGTCTCCACACTTTTGTTACACTGTTCTCAGTATATTTCATCTTATTGATTTCATATTGATACTGATTTTGTTTAAGTCTGTTAATGTTTAACCTGTTGCTTTTGTCAACATTCTTTTCTGAATGGATCTAGCGGATGTTACACTTTCTGTTTGTACCCTTTGTCTAACTTTATTTAGTAATTACTTCATTTGTGTTCCCTGTTTATCCTTTTTGACTATTGGTTTGAAAGTTTCAATTTTCTCATAGGTCCTGCCCTTTGCCCTCAGAGAGTGTTTGCTGGAAAAGCTATGAGACTGCAGGCTCCAGCATCTGCAAACCATTGCAAGCGTAGAACTCTGAAGCCCTCGAGACAAGAACAAAGTAATCTGGAAACCAATTTTGTTGCCCAGAGTCATTATCTGGTGTTGGACCAGAAATTGTTTCTGGCTTTACTGACCAAACCTCTAATGGCATTCTTAGTGGAACTGCAAATAAAAATACAAGTGGGGTATATAGAAAGATATTTTGAGCCAGCAAGTGTGGAGTTTTCTGATGCTACCTCAAGTGATTGGTCCCTTTTTACAACCTCTGATGAGGCTGCATTCACAACTGAGAGTGCTAGAGATTCTTTCATCACCGTTGATTATTCTGATGCATTTCTAGTCCCAGATTTTAACACCACATATGTTCCTGAATCTGCCAGTCTCAGGACTGTTTGCTGTCGGATGTTCTCAAATAGTAAACCACACACTAGATTCATTTCAGCGGAGAAAGGCTATGTGATGGAGTCATACCCATCAACCCACTTTTGGAACAGTGTACAAGGAGAAAAGAATTTTAAGGCAGGTCAGTGATTCATCAACTGAATTCTCTTGTGATTGTCACTATGGTGCGCCTGTAAAATATGGAAGTAACCAAAAGTATGGTCTTAATCAGACTTGTGGTCATTGTAAATTTAATTAATGGGGATCCCAACTAATTGATAGGTGAATTAGTAAGTTTAGGAGTAGAAATTGGTGCCTCAAATATTTTTTGTCCTCTTTTCAAATAGTTTGATGATTGGGGCATGTGGATCAAATTAGAACCACCTACGGAAGAAATGCTGTTGTTATCTGTTAAAATTATTGTTAGAAAACTGTAGAGTGCTAGCATTTTCCTTAGGCTCTGTATCTTGACATGAAACTTTTTCCTCATATCAGAGAAGTCTGTATAATATTCAATGAGGCAATGTATAGAGCAAAGGCAAAACATTTGTAGCATTTGAATGTTACATTGCCTTTTTTTTTTTAATCAGCTAAATGAAATCTGCTAAAAAGGTACTTGACATGTATGTACCTTTAATGGACTTTTAAGCGCATTGTAGAAAACATTTTCACTTAAAGCTGATCATATAGAACCACATCACAAACGCACCTTAAATGATTCGTGTACATTGTATATCCAAGTTTTATTCTTTAAGCCTGGTAATATGCTGTATTAATATGCGAACACTGGTGATGTTAGTCACTGCATTGTTAACTCAGAAGCATAGTTTGATGTTAATTACATTCCTGTTGAATTTTCGAGTTTAAATCTCCCTCAGATAAAGGGACGAAGAAAGGGATAGACAATGGTGTTATGTTTAGTGCAATATTTTGAAAATAGTTTATATTTTGTGAACTCTGTTTTGTATCTTTATAGGTGGTACAGTATCAGAGACCTTGAAGGAGAAAGAGAACAGATTTCTTAGCAATTTGCCAGAATGCCAATTATGTTTTTATTTTTTGGGTAATTTTATGAATGACTTTTGTGACAATTTAATTAAATGATGGATTTATAAAGTTGACATAATTTAATTAAAAGGACAGCGACGCGGACATTGAAGAACACTGAAGCACTTCGTCAAA
Source organism: Nephelium lappaceum (assembly GCA_021234005.1). Lineage (NCBI taxonomy): Eukaryota > Viridiplantae > Streptophyta > Magnoliopsida > Sapindales > Sapindaceae > Nephelium > Nephelium lappaceum. Next base: position 16,762,416 of record CM037996.1, on the reverse strand, counting down.
TAGTTATGATAAAAAAAACCATTTAATTAATCTTTCAAAAAAAAAAACCATTTAATTAAAGAGAAAATTCTGGCTATTAGTAAAAGAAATATAACTTTTAAAAGTAACATAGAAAAAATGAAATATGTTAAAAAAAATAAAGCTCATTTTGACTTTTCAATATATTTTTTTATTTTTTTTTCTAAAACAACAAACAATCTACTTATGAAAATACCATAAAATGATATTTGATATCCCATATTTTATAAACAATTGTGGTAACATGAAAGACTTACGTTTCATTGAAAGTACTGTCACCTATTTACGAAGAAATATAAAAGTGTTCTTAATGGAAGAACATGTTTCTCAAAAAGGATTCAATCAAATAAATAATTCACTAACACCACCATCCAATATAGGTTGATAATAAAAACCGTTCATTCATTGATTCAAATAAATAATTCACTATCACCACCGCTCAATATAAGTTGATAATAAAAAGCATTCATTCACCCTAATAACGCTCCAAATCTGAGTCTTTATGCATAATTAGTATTTCAAAATGAGAAAAAAAAATAAAAATAAATAATTACAAACCAAACAATAGATTCTGTTAAAGGCAAACTAACTGTTCATTTATTTATTTAATTTGATTGAAGAGTCTGAAATGAAAGTAAGGATAGATATAATAATTAGAGAGTGGAAAATTGGTGTTGCTGTTCCACAGCCCCATGAAGCAACATCCAAATCTCATTGACTCTGTTATCAAATTCAAAGGGAGAGTTATACTGAGCTACAGTATACACTCCATCTTTCTGGATTGCATCACCCCAACCAGTGCCTTGAAGACTTGCTTTCAAGGCTGCTGCTTCTTCACCAACGTTGGAGTCCTTTACAAATCCACTGAATTGTCTGACTGCTACATATGTTGGTTTCCACCGCTGTACTTCTAGCCCCTTGGCTGGTGGTGGGTCTGCTTGGTTCTTTTTAGGCACGTAAAAGCTTATTGTGAATGTTGATTCACAGAAAGGTCCATCACTTGGTAAAACTTGGGTAATCACTGGTCCTGTCATCTCTATTGTTTCTGTGTACTCGTTTTTCCCTTGAATGTAGTCAAATAATCTGCATTTCAATACACACCAACATTTGATAAACAAAATAGGTAACTACATCTAATCCCTTGATTCATAAGAACACTGAAATGCTTCTACTAAATAAAGAAATAACTTTTTTTTAATACCTGAAGGTTCAGAAAATATCATATTTTTAAAATTCTTTTGAAATAGTTCTTTTCATCCCTATATTTTTCAAAACTCTTCAAAAACGTTATCAATTAACTGACGATTAATATTAACAGAATGTATAAAAAAATATTTTTACCATTAATGATGGTTAGTGACACGTAAATTAATGAATTATCCTTATAAAATAATAAATTTATAAGTTAAATTTTCTAAAATGCTTCTAAGTTTATGTTATTAAATTACAATTTAAATTACCTAAAGTTACCGTTAACCGTTAATTGATAGATGATTTGGATTTTTTGAAGAGTTTTAAAAAAATTAGGAATAAAAAGAATTATTTCTTTAAAAACTTGATTTTTTTGAAACTTTAGGAATTAAAATAAAAATGTTCTATTCTAATCCCTTGATTCATAAGAATACTGAAATACTTGTAATAAATAAATAGTTGATTCGAATAAACTCAAACAAACAATGAGCTAAATCCATTCATAAAATTTAAATCATAACAACTCTCCCTTTGAGCTACTAATAATAGATATCAATTACATGACTATTTTTAAAATTTTAATATTTTCAATAATATCTCATGCATCAACTATTGCAAAAATTAAGTAAATATGAATAATAATAATAATAATAGATGATAATAAAGAGAAGAGAATCATACTGGAGAAAGCCAGTTCTGGTGGCTTCAACAAGGGAGATATCTTGAATAGGAGATGTTGAGATCCAGACGGTTGAGTTGTATCTTCTGATTTCAAAGCCATTACCCACTTGAATTGTTTCAAAAGATGGGCACTCGATTCTGGTGCATGTGGGCGGGTAAATCTCTAAGCTCTTGCCTGTATTTTCAGGGAATACAACCGAACTCCTCACTTTGTCATCTTGGCTTGAAAATACAATCATCAAAGCACACACCACCTTTAACATGCTCAACCTGCCCACACCCATTTTCATCCTACACTCTTCAAACTATTTGCAGAATATTGTTCAGCATATAGTTATATATGGGGACCGGAGACTGTCAATCCATATTATCTTTCTTGGCATGATATTGTCCACACATTTTAGATTACTAGTTTACTTCATTACCCTTCTCATGTTACAATTTTACAAATATAATCGTAACTTATTAAGCCATTGTGTTTTTAAATTTTTAGGCGATATTTTTCCCTTTTCTTAAAATATTACAAATTTGAGGATCGGAGACGAAGAATGTTACACAACTCTATCGATGAGAGAGTGAAAAGTTTCTCATGGGAACATTTCAATTTAACGGTGATATATAATTAGCTTGTAACAATATTTGTTAGGGACGTCCTGATATTACGAACTGTAACGCATGTAAAAGGGTTAAGATGTTTAGTATTATCATAACTTATGTGGCATTTGACTGTTTCATTTTTAGCAAAAATTCCCCCATATACAAAATCCAATTAGATAAATGCCTTTTGGAGTAAATCAATTGCAAAAAACTACTCCTAATTTTCTAAAGGGGTAGGATCGGTAGACATAAGTTTTGACACAAATTTTGACACGATTTGTTGACCATTAGATGAGGAAGATTTTAATGGTTTAGATTTATTCACATCACTACATACAACTTCATTTTACACTCTACATAAATGTTTTCTCTCATCTCTCTCTTCATTATTATACTATCTCTCCTCTCTCTCATTAATATTAAAATCCCAATATTTAAATTATTTTTTTTTCACCCAATCCAATTATATTTAAAAACTCATCAAGAAAATTATAAAAAAAAAGCTGCAATTGTTTTTTTTTTAACTTGATAAATTTATTATTTAAATGATAATTTATTTTTTAAAATAATTTAAACCAAACAATCTTTAGTAAAAAAAAATTTTTACTGCCAATAAAAAAAAAAAAAAATCTTATTTCAAAAACAATTTCTAATTAAAATAAGTAAAATAGATTTTGTTCCAAAAACACAAAACACTTAACCAAAAAAAAAAAAAAAAAAAAAAAAAGACCGTCATCGAATCATTTTTCAAGTAAACTTGAAACACAAAACCATATTTGCCAGTTGTTGCCACCATTGACACCAACCAACCAACAGAGTCTTTTTATGTAAAAGCTACAAGTTTTAAATTTTTTGATTAAGTGTTTTGTGCTTTTGAAAAATAAAATCTATTTTACTTATTTTGCTTAGAAATTGTTTTTGAAATAAGATTTTTTTTTTTAGTGGTAGTAAAAATTTTCTTACTAAAAATTGTTTTGTTTAAACTATTTTAAAAAATAATTCATCATTTAAATAATAAATTTATTAAGTTAAAAAAATAAAAAAACAATGGCTGCTTTTTTTTTAATTTTCTTGATGGGTTTTTAAATATAATTGGATTAGGTGAGAAAAAAATAATTTAAATATTGAGATTTTAATATTAATGGGAGAGATAAGAGATAGTGTAATAATGAAGAGAGATGAGAGAGATAGTGTAATAATGAAGAGAGAGGGGAGAGAAAACATTTATGTAGAGTGTAAAATTGAGTTGTATGTAGTGGTGTGAGTGAATCTAAACTATTAACATCTTCTTCATCCAATGGTCAATAAAATCGTATCAAAATTTATGTCAAAACTTGTATCCCCCGATCCTGCCCCCTTTTCTAAAATACCCTTATAACATTTCCAGCCCTTTCCCCATTCATTACATCCAACCAACAACCAACCTACCCTAAATGCTCACCACACCAACCCGAAGACCGCATCTTATCCCCGTCAATGTCGAGATACCAGCAAGTGTTACACTGTCGTCGGTTATGGTGTTTGATTGTCAGATATGTCTACGTTTTGGAGGGCAGCACATGAAGTTTTAATTGATTTTTCAACTTCAATCTTGATAGTTGCTGGTGAGAAGGTTGTTTTATCCATTTAAAGTTGTTTTTATTTGTACTATTGTGTCAAATAAATAGTTTGTGTTAATTCTTACAAAAGTAATGAGGAATAATACTATGTCTTGTTTTTCCTTTTGATTAATTGACGAAATTTCATCATTGTTGTGATGAATGTGTTCTGTGTTTTGTTGGTTATTAATATATTTGCAAAAGCAATGAGGAATAAGAAGCTTGTTGCCTAGAAATTCCTTTAGTGTGTCCTGGAAATAAGTGTGATAGTAGTATGTACTAGAAATCAGAGTGATAGTTATCCTACACTTTTGAATGGTATGATTTCATATTTGTGAAAGGATATGTTTCTAGATCCGCATATGTTCATACTATGTGTCTTATATACATCCATGAAAGGAGAGTAATAATTGTTATAATTATTAAAACATATCTGTGTACTCAATAATAATGTCACAAATAATTAATGGTAAAGATACCATCTAACAAATGATAATCCTCTAATTAGATTAAGAACAGATATGTAGTTTTAATTGTAAATATTGGGTGATCAATTTACTAACCTCTCTGTTAGAATTGTTCTAGATAGAATTGGTCCACTAGCTGTTGGGTGAACCACCACTGACAGCAGATGAGGTGCCATTTGGTGTGGTGTTTCCAGTAGGTGAGGTGTTGCCTAATTAACAAATAAATAAAACATTTATATAAATCATGTCTTTAATGTATATTCTGTAATTGAATTTATAAAAAACTAGAGAGCTAAATATGAATAAAAAGAATAAAAAATTACAGTGGTTGTCTAGAACACATTCCAGACAGTAAGCTTGATGCCTGAAATTGCTGCCTAGAAAAGGCAGCAAGCTAGCTGTCTGGAATGTGTTCCAGATAGCTCTGGTACATTTCCAAACAACAAGCTAACTTGCAGCCTAGAAATTCCAGGCAGCAAGCTTGCTGTCTAGAACACAACAAGCCTGCTATTGGGTACATCTCCATAAATTTGCTGTCAGGAAAATCCAGGCAGCAAGCTAGCTGTCTGGAATGTTTTCAAATAGCATATGTTGCCTGGAATTACAAGTTCTAGGCAGCAAGCTTGCTGTCTGGAATAAATGCTGTCTAGAAATGATTCAGACTGTTTGGACTTCCTACAAAATAAAATTTGTAGTATAAATGGCTCAAACTAATTTGAAAAATTATTAAAAATAAAGAAAACAGCTTTAGCATCGAAGCGAGTTAGTGGCTATAATAATTGGGAAACCATAGGATTGATAAAATCTACTCTTACAATTGAACAACTCAATCTTTTTAGGGGCACTTATTTTGTTCATTTTCTTGATGTTAATGATATGGTATTGTCTGTGCATTTTTGTCACCATATTCTTTTGAGGGACTGTCACATCCAAGATGAAAATGAGTTAACATATGTTATGTGGCTTCATGTTGGAAATGACTTGATAAGGTTTAGCCCAATTGAGTTTTGCTTAGTGACCAGACTTAAATTTAGAGATGACTCTAAGTTTGAAAAGGATGAATCTCATATCAATGATCAAAGGCTATGACATACATACTTTGTTATGGATAAAGTAATAGTTAAAATGGTTGTTGACTGGTTTAAAATGAGGCTTTCTTCTATTGAAAATATCGGTGACATGAATATGGTGAAGTTGGCTTTAGTGTTTTTTTTTTTTTTTTAATGACTTTATGTGGAAGGGATGATTGTAATATCAATTCGGGTCAACTTCTAACCTGAAGTGAAATTAACATTTGGGGTTAGAGTTGACCCAAAGTGCAAATTTAACTTACAGTTAGCTTTTGGGTTAGCTTTTGACTTGGTTTTAGTCAACTGTTGACCCGAATTTATAATTTGACTTTGGGAGGGCTTTTGACTTGATTCGGGTCAAACTCTTATCGGAATTATAATTCTACTTTTAGTCAATAATTGACCCGCATCGATTCAAAATATGACCCAAACTTAATTTGCACTTCGGCTTAGATTCTAACCCAAATCGACGGTTAACTACTAACCCGAAGTGTAAATTTCACTTCGGGCCATAAGTTGACCCTAATTGGGTTAGAAACTAACCCAAAATGAAATGATTTTTCGTACCAACTTTTGACCTGATATTGAGTTAGAATCTAACCCTAAAAAACAGTGGGTTATTCCATAATCTTGACTAGATTCGGGTCACTAATTAAAGCTTCGAGTTAGCATATGACTCGACATCGGTTCATGTGCTAACTCGGAATTCAAACTTTTTCCCCTTTTTGACTTATTTTGTAAAAATTTAACAACTAGTTTCTCAAATTAAAATTATAATTTTTCTTCAAACACTAACCTTGTTCAACATCCAAATTTCTTCAATTTTTCATCCACTCTTCTTCAACTTTTTCTTTCACTCAAAAGTAAATATGATAGAAAACTTTTATTTTATTTTATTTGTTTTGCAACAATAGAAAACTTATATTTTTTTTTTAATAATAGAAAACTTTATTTGTTTGAGTAAAATTGTGATAGATGATGAATTAATGTGAGTTGATGATATTATTTAATGATGTGTTTTATTAATTTTATTATAGTTTAATTTTTGGTTGGTAAATAATTAATGAATTGTATTATTAATGAGATGAATTGAATTTAATAGGGGTATTTTGGGTAATTTAGGGTAGTTTTGTAACTTTTTTGAGTGAGAGGGTAATTATTTTAAAAAAAGTTCTAAAAAAGCATATTTTCGCTAAATTCCCTTTTAAAATTGAGAGAAAAGAAGATGCAACAAACTTACTATTAACCTACCTTTAATTTTGTTTTCTCATTCCATCTCGTTAGGTCATTGGATTATGGTCAGATTTACTTAAGATGACCTAAATGAAGGAATGAAAAAATAAAAATCAACAATTTGTTTTTCATAAATTTAAAGATTTTGCGGAACATTGAGTTTCAAAAACACTTTTAGAAAACTCAAGAACCCAAGATTTTTAAAACAATGAAATAAAATAATATAAATAAATAAAAAACAGATTTTTACCTTCTGTATTGATCTCTATAGATTGCTCACCACATTGTCTTCCTTGATATATCTCGAAACCAAGAAACAAGCGAGTGGGCACAATTATATAGAATTGTGCTCACTGACTTTTTGATTTCTTTCTAAAAAAAAATCAAATTAAATCAATGATTATAAGAGGTGACTGTTTGATTTTTGGTTATACAAAGAACAAAGACACAAATTCTTGTTCTTTGTATTTGTTGAAAATTTTTTTTTCTTTTCTCTTGTTTTTTCTCAAAAACATAAACAACAACAAAAAATCTAGATGTAGAAAAGAAACTTTTTCTTTTTATAGGCAAACAATTAGGGTTTTAATTAATCAATATTAATATTGACCGTAATCTTATTATAATTAAACTTTTGCCCCATATATTATAATTAATTCAAAATTAATTCATATTATATTTTGAAATAGAACTTGTAACTTTTAATAAATTAATTCATAATTAATTTATACCAAAGTCACTAAGAATTGGATTCAAGACCTGTTATAAAATTAATTAAATAATTATTAATTCATAATTAATAATTAAATAATTTGAATAATCAATATTATTCAAATACCAAGTGAACACAAATTTTTGTTACTTATGTAACATGTGTAATTGGACGGTCCAATTACAATATTCTATATACATGTTTCTTATAGTAAAATGAGCTATCAAGGGGACCCGATGGACCTACAGTTTTGAGCTCCAATAATATTGGAATTATTAATTAAACTCTTTAATTAGATAATTCACTATTATTAATCTTAAAGTTACTCCACTAAAAACTTAAGATTGCACTCTCAAAATTGTAGATGTTTTTATACAATCTGAAATTTTTCAGTGTCCATTGATTTAATCACTACATATGATTTGACCCTCCACAAATAGTTCATAATTAGAGCAAGGTCAGATGTCCGTTTTACCTCTCTAATTATTTCTTGATCCTTAAGTACCATTAATTCTCTAATGAACAATATATTCATAACAACTTATGAATTTATCTTTCTGTTTACATATAAATAGAAAGTTGAGCGCTCTTATTATTCAATACCTGAATCAACCCTTAAGGGAACTACTTTTCTACTTCTCGTAAGAAGGAGTGGATTCCACTATTGTATAGAATGTTCCCAGCTACTCACTAAATCATATCCCCAAAGTACGAAGTTATTGATCGGGTATCTACACCGATCTCACCCATGTAAATCAAAGGAAATAACTTAACAAGCAGGAGTTCATAATACACTCAGAATTAAGATCAATTCATATATGATCATCTGGTTGATAAATATAAATCTCTAAGATTAACGGATATTATTTAGAGAGTTATATTTATCGTGGCCCAGTCCTATATAATCTTTATTATATAAGGTGCCTCAATTTCCATGTCACCACATGAACAGTCTTGGATAAGACTATCGTATCAAATATAAAAGGGACCCCAGCTGTAGATTTACCACAAATGAAGTACCCAGCTTCGTTTGTTTTCTACGGACTCTTTAAATTACTTATCTCAAACTAAATCCACCTGTATATAACACTTATATACTTAGTTTGAAATTACATTAGTAATCAAGGATGTTTCTCATGATATATACGATTTTTGCAAAATATACAAATTGAATGAAATGAATATTTTATTAAAATTTATAAAACCGTTTACAATATTACAAGCTCTTAGGGCAGAAACTCCAACAATCTCCCACTTGCCCTAGAGCAGATGGGACATATCTCGTAATCCTAGACCCTCTAGATGACCTTCAAATACTTTAGCCGTTAAGGTCTTCGTAAACGGATCAGCAAGGTTGTCTTGTGATGTAATCTTCATCACTTTTACATCTCCCTTTCGTACGATCTCCCTAATGAGATGATATTTCCTCTCTATATGCTTCCCTCGTTTATGACTTCTTGGTTCTTTGGAATTGGCCACTGCACCACTATTGTCACAATAAAGGGTGAGTGGTTTGTCCATGTCTGGAACAACTTCCAGATCAACCAAGAATTTATGTAGCCATACCGCTTCTTTAGCTGCTTCACAAGCTGCTACATATTCGGCTTCCATAGTGGAGTCAGCAATGCATGATTGCTTAATACTTCTCCATGTAATGGCTCCACTACCAAGGGTAAATACTGATCCGGACGTAGATTTCCTAGAATCTTTGTCCGACTGAAAATCAGAATCTGTATATCCTAATGGGATCAAATCCTCTCCAGAATATACTAGCATATAGTTTCTCGTTCTCCGAAGATACTTGAGAATATGCTTTACAGCCACCCAATGATCAAATCCTGGATTAGATTGATAACGACTAACTATTCCCACTGAATAACATATATCTGGTCTCGTGCATAACATAGCATACATGAGACTACCTACTGCAGAGGCATAGGGAATCCGTCTCATATCCTCAATTTGTTGAGGTGTCTTAGGACACTGTTCCTTAGACAAATGAACTCCATGACGAGAAGGTAAATTACCTTTCTTAGAGTTCTGCATTGAAAATCGCATAAGAATCTTATCGATATATGATGCCTAAGACAACGCTAACAGTTTGTTCTTACGATCTCGTATTATTTGGATCCCAAGGACATAACTAGCCTCTCCCAAATCTTTCATTTGGAATTGGCTAGCGAGCCAGTTTTTTACGTCTGATAATATTCCTATATCATTCCCAATGAGTAGAATATCGTCAACGTAAAGTACAAGGAAAACCACTTTTTTATTGATAATCCGTTTGTATACACAAGGCTCATCAATATTTTGCTCAAAACCATAAGACTTGATCGAAGTATCAAACCTTATGTTCCAAGATCGAGATGCTTGTTTAAGTCCATAAATGGACCTTTGCAACTTGCAAACCTTTTGCTCTTGACCTTGGGTTACAAATCCCTCTGGTTGTACCATATAGATACTTTCATCAAGATTACCATTCAAAAATGCAGTCTTGACGTCCATTTGCCAAATCTCATAATCGAGACATGCAGCAATGGAGAGAAGAATCCGAATGGACTTAAGCATAGCTACTGGCGAGAAAGTTTCCTCATAGTCAACTCTCTCTTTCTGAGTATAACCCTTTGCCACTAGTCTAGCTTTAAAGGTTTCTACCTTTCCATCTACTCCTTTCTTCCTTTTGTAGATCCACTTGCAACCTATGAGTTTTATCCCATCTGGTTGATCTACAAGTTCCCAGATAGAGTTAGAGTACATAGACTCCATCTCGAGATTCATTGCTTTAAGCCATTCTTCTTTATCAGAATCCTCCATTGCATCATGGTATGTCAATGGATCATCTACACTCTCATCAGAGATAGCAATCTGTGCCTCTCCGATCTTTCTGTAGCGGACTGGTGGTCTAATAACCCTCCCACTACAACGAGGTGGTAGATGATTCTGATGAGAATTTGTCTGACGTTCAGACGTGGTCTGAATTATGTCTTTGTCAACAACTATTGTTGACGGGGTACAGGTCGAACCAGGAAGTAATTCCTCTAGTACAACTTTACTTCGAGGTTTGTACTCTCTCATATAGTTCTCTTCAAGAAACGTAGCGTTTGTCGATACAAACACTTTGTTTTCTTCAGGACTATAAAAGAGTCCGCCTCTAGTCTCTCTAGGATAACCTACAAATAGGTAAACTTTTGAACGTGGTTCCAGCTTCCCAGTCTTGTTCTTCAGCACATGTGCTGGACAACCCCAAATGCGAAAATGTCGTAAACTAGCTTTGCGACCATTCCACAACTCCAAGGGTGTCTTTGGAACTGACTTAGATGGTACAACATTCAAAATATACATTGCAGTTTGCAATGCATATCCCCAGAATGAACTAGGTAATGATGAGAAACTAAACATAGATCTCATCATGTCCAAAAGGGTCTGATTTCTCCTTTCTGCAACACCGTTCTGCTGGGGTGTTCCAGGAGCAGTCAGTTGGGATAGAATCCCATGCTCAAGTAAGTAATCCTCGAACTCTGTATCGAGATACTCACCTCCACGATCTGATCGTAGACTTTTCAATGTTTTACCTAATTGATTTTCAACTTCAACTCGAAATTGTTTGAACTTTTCAAAAGTTTCTGACTTCCGTTGCATCAGATAAACATACCCATATCTAGAATAATCATCAATAAAGGTGACGGAATATTCATAACCGCCTCTAGCTTTAACATTCATAGGACCGCAGACGTCCGAATGTATAAGCTCTAGTGGTTCCTTAGCTCTAACCCCTTTACTAGTAAAAGGTCTTTTGGTCATTTTACCTTCTAAACATGATTCACAAATAGGTAAAGTGCCGATCTTTAACTCACTTAAATGTCCGCCCTTTACCAGCCTATCTAATCTGTCAAGATTAATATGACCAAGTCTTAGATGCCAAAGATATGTGTCATCATTTTGAGAAATCTTTTGTCGTTTTGTTTTTGGTTTTTCAACCTTAAACATTTCAGTATTAAACAGTGGGTTATGCATTAACGGTCTTAACACATATAAATTGTTTTCTTGTATCCCTGAACAAATTTTCAAACAATTTCTAGAAATAATAACTGATTTATTATCAAAAGAAACATAATAATTAAATTCCAAAAGTTTGGATACAGAAATTAAATTTCTTTTAAAACCTGGAATATAATAAATATTGTTCAGTATGATAAAACAATTATTATTGAAATGAAGTCTAACTTCTCCCACTGCCTTTGCTGAAACGACTTCCCCAGTCCCGACTCGCATGTTGAACTTGCCCTCACCAAGCTGCCTATAAGAGTCAATCAACTGCAAAGAAGAACAAACATGATTAGTGGCTCCTGAATCAATTATCCAAGTGGATGAATCATCCTCCACTAAACAAGATTCAATGACTAGTAAATCATATTTACCTTTCATCTTCTTCTCTTTCAGCTTATTGAGGTACTTAGGGCAGTTTCTCTTCCAATGCCCATCCACACCACAACGGAAACACTTTCCTTTGGGCTTGGTGGCCTTGGAGCTCTTTTTGTTCTTTTTCTTGGTAGCTTGTGTTTTGGGCTTAGCTGTAGCCTTTTTGGTGTTTCTCTTCCTCTTGTTTTTAGCAGAAGAAGAAGACTCAGCAACGTTTGCTTCACCAGACTTACTCTTATCTTTATTCATTGACTCATAAGAAGTAAGCTCATTAAGTAATTGTGTAAGTGAGTAAGTCAACTTGTTCATAACATAGTTACTCTTGAATTGTATGAAACTCTTCGGAAGAGTTTCCAAGATCATACTCACTTGGCTACGTTCGTCTATTGCCCCTCCATGGCTTTCAGCTGTGTTGAAGTGGGTCATCATTTTCAAGACATGCTCTCGAACAGATGTACCCTCCTTCATCTTAGCAGTCATCACAGCACAAATAGCTTCGTGCTGTTGCTGCTCAGAAGGTTGCCCAAACATGCCCTGTAATGACTCTAGCATCTGAGTTGCTGTTGTCATTGACTCGTGCTTGGTAGCAAGCACCTCGGACATCCCTGCTAACAAGTAGCAGCGGGCCTTTTCATCAGCTGTGACCCATTTCTGATAGGTCTCGCGCACAGCACGTCTAGCATTATCTGCTGGCTGAGGAGGACAAGGTTGAGTCGTGACAAATTTAAGGTCCTCACAGACCAGGACTGCGTTCATATTACTTTTCCATTTGACATAATTTTCCCCGTTAAGTTTATCATTAGCAAGAATAGAAATCAACGGAGATACCATTGCTGAAAATAAATAAAATGGAATTCATTTAATATCAATTTGCAAAATTTAATATCATGTAATTTTGGCATAAAATTAAACGTGATGCATGATCCACGAATAATAAATTATCAAAATCCCTAAAATTAATTATTATGCCACGATAATCTAACATGCCACAAATAGGTGCTGCCGTAGGGTAGGTCAAATATTTGTATGTTAGACTGAGACATTCTCAATCAAATAATATAACAGAAAACTCTTTTTCATATATTATTTGACTACTGTTTTTTCGGTCCAAAAAAATAATTAACAATTAATTATTTCCTTTATGAGTGTAACCCATCATTTTGGAGTCCATAGACTTAACTCGAGAATTGCCGCCGTAGGGTAGGTCAATCACAAGATACATCTAGAATTCCTATCCGTTAGGAAGTCAACCTTGATCAACCTAAATGGACACCATCCGTAGGGGGACGATAACAAAGTCGTCTCGAGGCGCCATTTAAGCTTTACGGTGTTGAACTAATGATGGAGACCGCGGGATATATTGTCATATATCCCTCTCCCACTCACTATTTTAGGGTTATGGATTTCTATTAAATTTTCCTAGTGATTGTCTTAGATTATCAACGGCTAAAAAAATAATCTAAATTACTAGGAATTTGAGTGTTATTAAAATTCGAAACTTATTAACACTTAATAAATTATCAGATTTTTAATATTTAAAAATCTAATTTAATTTATAAATTTAATGAATTACCGGATTTTTAACACTTAAAAATCTAATTCAATTTATAAATCTAATCAAAATAATCAAAATTATAAAGACTAGATTTAATATGAAATCATCCGATTTTAACTAATTAAAATCTAATCCACATTATGAATGCCAATTTATTGAAATCAAATTTCTAATTTGAAACCTATGATTTTCTATTAAAATCAATTCAAATTATTTTAAAGGCATTCCATGTATTATTTTTCTATTTATACTAATAAACAATTTTAATAGCAAAATAAAAATAATACATATGATGCATGTCATGTTATAATGAATTGAGTAGGCACTTCATGATTCTATATGACATATTTTTAATGCATGTACATGTTATATATATTTATCCATTCATCTTATGAAAATAAAAAATAAATAAATAAATAACATGTGTATGACCAGGTTCTTTGGTTTTAACGACCTACAACTAATTTTAAGATTACAAAAATTAACCAAGGCATTCCTTGGCCTTCACTTGTAGTCTTCATAGTCTTCATGGTCTTCAAGGTCTTCATGGGCTTAAAATTATCCAATCATATGGATATTTTCAATAGTGTTACAATTGAAATGGAAACCCCAAAAATATGGAATACATAATTTTAGGGACTATTATTATAATTTTATTTGTTTGCACATCTAATGTGCAACGCATCTAATGCGCATACATTTATTCATAATAAATGTCTTATTGGACCGTTCAAAACAGCCGCATTAATAATCCATTTCAATTCAAGTAATTATATTTTAAACAATAGTTTTAAATACTATTAAATAAAACTAGCCGTTTTCAAAATAATTTTCCGTTTCAAATCATAATTATACCATTCAAAACAGCTACATTAAAAATCCATTTTAATGCAATCAATTATATTTTAAACGGTAGTTTTAAATACAATTAAATAAAACCAACCGTTTTCAAAATAACTTTCCGTTTCGAATCATAATTATACCATTCAAAACAGCCACATTAACTTTCCAATTATACAATTAATTATGTTTGAAATGGTAGTTTTAAATACATTTAAATAAAACCTGCCATTTTCAACATAAAAAAAAATCTGATTCGAATCATAATTCTGGCACAGCAAATCAACCCCATTGACATCAATCTTCAGCTTTACATTTTTCAAAAAAAATAAAGCCTAAAACTATTGAATTACAATGAAAAAAAAAATTGCCACAAACGGCTTACATATTAATCAAATAAAAATTTGCCACAAACGGCTTACATATTAATCGAATAATATAACCAAAGAACCATACAATTAACGATCATACCATGCAATCCCATTCATCAAACATTAATATAAAATATGCATATCAATAATCAAATCAAAATAATAGTGCCTACTCATTGACATACATAATCAATACAAACATATTATTTTAAAATTCATTGTTTTATTGAAAACCTTGGCTCTGATACCAATAGAAGGAATGAAAAAACAAAAATCAACAATTTGTTTTTCATAAATTTAAGGATTTTGCGGAACATTGAATTTCAAAAACACTTTTAGAAAACTCAAGAACCCAAGATTTTTAAAACAATGAAATAAAATAATATAAATAAATAAAAAACAGATTTTTACCTTCTGTATTGATCTCTGTGGATTGCTCACCACCTTGCCTTCCTTGATATATCTCGAAACCAAGAAATAAACGAGTGGGCACAATTATATAGAATTGTGCTCACTTACTTTTTGATTTCTTTCTAAAAAAAAATCAAATTAAATCAATGATTATAAGAGGTGAGTGTTTGATTTTTGGTTATACAAAGAACAAAGACACAAATTCTTGTTCTTTGTATTTGTTGAAAAAAACTTTTTCTTTTCTCTTGTTTTTTCTCAAAAACATAAACAACAACCAAAAACCTAGATGTAGAAAAGAAACTTTTTCTTTTTATAGGCAAACAATTAAGGTTTTAATTAATCAATATTAATATTGACCGTAATCTTATTATAATTAAACTTTTGCCCCATATAATATAATTAATTCAAAATTAATTCATATTATATTTTGAAATAGAACTTGTAACTTTTAATAAATTAATTCATAATTAATTTATACCAAAGTCACTAAGAATTGGATTCAAGACCTGTTATAAAATTAATTAAATAATTATTAATTCATAATTAATAATTAAATAATTTGAATAATCAATATTATTCAAATACCAAGTGAACACAAATTTTTTGTTACTTATGTAACATGTGTAATTGGACGGTCCAATTACAATATTCTATATACATGTTTCTTATAGTAAAATGAGCTATCAAGGGGACCCGATGGACCTACAGTTTTGAGCTCCAATAATATTGGAATTATTAATTAAACTCTTTAATTAGATAATTCACTATTATTAATCTTAAAGTTACTCCACTAAAAACTTAAGATTGCACTCTCAAAATTGTAGATGTTTTTATACAATCTGAAATTTTTCAGTGTCCATTGATTTAATCACTACATATGATTTGACCCTCCACAAATAGTTCATAATTAGAGTAAGGTCAGATGTCCGTTTTACCTCTCTAATTATTTCTTGATCCTTAAGTACCATTAATTCTCTAATGAACAATATATTCATAACAACTTATGAATTTATCTTTCTGTTTACATATAAATAGAAAGTTGAGCGCTCTTATTGTTCAATACCTGAATCAACCCTTAAGGGAACTACTTTTCTACTTCTCGCAAGAAGGAGTGGATTCCACTATTGTATAGAATGTTCCCAGCTACTCACTAAATCATATCCCCAAAGTACGAAGTTATTGATCGGGTATCTACACCGATCTCACCCATGTAAATCAAAGGAAATAACTTAACAAGCAGGAGTTCATAATACACTCAGAATTAAGATCAATTCATATATGATCATCTGGTTGATAAATATAAATCTCTAAGATTAACGGATATTATTTAGAGAGTTATATTTATCGTGGCCCAGTCCTATATAATCTTTATTATATAAGGTGCCTCAATTTCCATGTCACCACATGAACAGTCTTGGATAAGACTATCGTATCAAATACAAAAGGGACCGTAGCTGTAGATTTACCACAAATGAAGTACCCAGCTTCGTTTGTTTTCTACAGACTCTTTAAATTACTTATCTCAAACTAAATCCACCTGTATATAACACTTAATACTTAGTTTGAAATTACATCAGTAATCAAGGATGTTTCTCATGATATATACGATTTTTGCAAAATATACAAATTGAATGAAATGAATATTTTATTAAAATTTATAAAACTGTTTACAATATTACAAGCTCTTAGGGCAGAAACCCCAACACTAAACCCATAACCCAATCCAATTTTAAGTTTAGATTTGATTAAACAACCATTTGTGTAGTTGTGAATAGTTATCAAATTATAATCGCTTTGGCAGTTGTATACGTATGTTTAAATAGGCTAGGTTGGATAAGTTTCAAGAGAATTGTACCACCAAGCAAGAAAACAAAATGTACAAACACATAGACCAAAAATAGAGAATATAGGAGAAAGCAAAATCATTTTACACTGTGGAAAAGAGGTTTTGATTCCATACAAATGGTGATCAGAATTCGGCCAGTTGAACAACTCAAATTCTTAGGGAAAATAGGTTTATTTTTCTTACTGCTACCAATATACAATACATGAATAATTTTGTTTTTGTTGGCATCAGAGCAAGTGTTGGGTTGTATGCTGGTAGATGATGAATTTGATGTGATTAAAAGTGCCATGAAATTTAATTTGGGGGAAAAACCTAAGAAATAGGGATTTGACCTTGAGACTCTATTTGCATGATATCTCATTCCACAATAATCCATTTTGCTTGGTTTAAAGTTCATATGAAACTAGACTTAGAGCCAAATTCATAGCAACTTGAATTGTTATTTTTGGTTGAGAAACGAGTGAGTACAGATCAAATGAAGTTTAGGATCATGATTTTTTTTTTTTGGGAAAAAATATGTTGATTTTAGGTTGAATTGGTAATCACACAACCATAATAAGAGAGATTCACCCCTAATCCAAATGTAAAAACTAATGGCATATTTGGAAACAGGATGAGATTTTGGTTAAACTGGTGGTGATTCGATGATGGCTAAATTTCTAGTGTGTTTTATAAATCAATTTCAATGATAAGATTTTTCTAATTAAAACACAATACCAAATATTCACACTAGAAACCTATACAAGTATACACGGTTCATAAGCAATATAATAGTGAGTAAAGTATCGTTCCAACAAGGATTGTCCAGATTATTTATGTATTAAGTACTAAACCGGTCAAGACAACTCCTTATCCAAACTATCGAAATTGGATTTGAAATTGAGAAAGTAAAAATTAAGAAATTAAACTAGTAATTAAACTTAAGGTGAATCAGTAGTTGAATAATATCTAGGTGTACAACTTCACTTAACCAATCATTTGATTTGTTCTCCTCTCCTAAAAATAGTTTTTATCTTGTGTCTAATCGAATGATCCTAAAGTAGCAACTAGTCTCTCTCGATAGTCAAACACTTACTCAAATTAATTAACCTAATTATATTTTTATGTAGATTAACTAACTTAAGTTCATTAAGTTTAAATTATCCTCACACGATTGCACAACCATATGAGTATATCTCTATCTCTTATAAACTTTGCTATTTTATTGATTTTTGATCTCATAATAGTTCTCTTGATAGTATCATATTCTTAAGAACTAATCAATTAATGGATCCAAATTAATCAACTACCATTAAGCTTCACTAAAATAGAATGCAAGAATAAAAATCAATTATAAAATATTACTGAATCATTAAATAAATTAAAGTCATGGTCAAGTTACATTGTAGTTTAGACATGAGAATTTAGTTCATTATCATTAAAATAATTAAAACAAGAATCAACAACATATTTAAATAATTAAAAATAAAGTACAAAGAAAATCTTATTGAATAGGTGCGATCCCTTTGTCTCTAAGATTGGATTCGATTCCCTACCTCAACTCCTAATATGTTGTGACCCTCATGTTTCTAATTGTTGATGATGACTCGAAAGCTCCAAAGACTACTACTGAAAATTATGGTTGAGGGTAAAGCCTTCACCCTATGCAAAGCTCTCTCTCTTCTTCCTCTACTGCTCTTATCTCTCTCTTGAATTGTGTGTTTAATTGTATGGAAAGCAAACCTATTTATAGGCGTGAATGGTTGAATATGCCAAGGAATATGCTTTGGAATGTGCACCGAATATGCTTCTTAAAATTAATGCTCATAGACACGTAACATAAGGTCTCAACTTCGTGGATCTGCTTATACCTCAATCTTGGACCATGACCGAAATCCATAACATAAGCCCATGGTTCATACTTAAATAGTAGAAATTTAGGAGAGCATTTCAAGCTTGTCTCTCACCATATAACAAGGTAGGCCCAAGACTGAGAGGCTGAGCTTCACGTACGTACCTTTACCTTCCCTAGGCCCATGAATGAAAACCAAACTTTTCATGCACCAGTGACCCATAGGTCTATCTTATGCTTTACTCATCCACTTCTTGCTTTGGTAAACCCAAAAACTTGAATCATGCCCCAACCATAGTGTCTCAATGCAAATAACACTTTAAGCCCTCAGCTTCCTCTTTAATTGCTCTTTTGCCCAATAAGTCATAAAAAATTACTACTATACCTTTGACAACAAAACCTGTACAAAATTCTAGAAATTCATTAAATAATTGAATTTTACTCGTGTTTTCATCACAAGTGCCAGATAAATAAGTACAAAATAACAATATGTTGTAACGTTATCAAATACTCCCAAACCTAATATTCGCTCGTCTTGAAGCAAATTCGAAAAATGAGAAAAAAAAAAAAGACAAACAAACAAAACAAACAAACAAAATAAAACATCCATAATTACTCGAATTTTCATCACAAAGGTTAGATAAACGAATATAATTGAATATCCCCAAATCTAACATTTGCTCGTCCTCAAGCAAGTCTGAAAGATAAGAAAATCAAAAACATTAATAAACCACCTAAGTTTTACTAAATCACTTTCGTAGACCTACACGGTGACATTTAACATATGCCACAAGTCTTTAAACCCCTAGGTGTCCCTAGTAGAGGAGTTATAATCTATTGAGGTTTTACCAGCTATGATATCTACAAACGTCTTTTCACGAATCATGAAACAATCAAGAGAATTGAACTAGAATGCAAGACAACAACAATTCACATGCTCAATCAATAAGGAGAGTGTAATCATGCAAATCCAATTCATGTCTCAAATATCTTGTGAATGCCTACACTCAAAACATAGCAGCTTCAAGAAATACATATTCAAGTGCCAGAATTCACTTTGCTTCAATTCTAAGTCTCACCAGATATTACTCTTTAATTGCTTTCAGAACCTAGGCTTAACACTCTTGTAACACATGCGAGGTGGAAGTTATGCATAAGAAAATATAAAAAGTATTACAACACAAGTGAATAAATAATAGAAAGACCGCTCATATGTAATCAATGGACCTCATGGAAGGAATCAGAAATCAATAACATGTCAAACATTGTTTGCTTCAACAAAACAGTTCAACTTCTCAAGAGATCAACTGAGTCTTTTCATTAGATTGTAATGGGGCCAATAGGTGAATGGTTAAAAAGAAAGAAAGGATAAAAGTAGTACTCAAATGAACTTAAGATCACAATATGAGTTTTAGAAAAATTTATTATATAGGCACTGAACTCCTTTTAATTATTATAGCCCACCTAAGCTTCTGCTCCATCTTCATTTCCAACTACATTTTATTCGCAACTTTTCTTCTTGCTTTCCTTTTATTTGTTTATTTTTATTTTTATTTTTATTTTAACTTCAACTACTTTTCTCTTTCAATACTTCACCATTTTTGCTTTTTGCACTTTTTTTTTTTCAAAGAAGGCTTTGCATTTTTGTGAATTTTGTAAGCACTAACAAAATCTGTTTGATTACCATTCTTCACTTGAAAAATTCTCTGTCGTTTTTTTTTTTTTCCTAACAATCCCCATCTTTCATTTTTCATCATCCCTATTTTATTGTTTTATTGTTATTATTTTTTCACATCATCCCCACCTTTTTTTGCCTAAATATTAGACTCACATGTGAATCCAAGCTCTATAGGGTAAGACTAAATTTATTTAGGCTTGGACTTGAATTTATGCCGGTTAAAAACAAAAACAATTCAGGC
Organism: Nephelium lappaceum; assembly: GCA_021234005.1. Lineage (NCBI taxonomy): Eukaryota > Viridiplantae > Streptophyta > Magnoliopsida > Sapindales > Sapindaceae > Nephelium > Nephelium lappaceum. Next base: position 16,741,660 of record CM037996.1, on the reverse strand, counting down.
TTTTTATGTGTTTTGCTTTAAATAGGCTAATGGTGTACACATATATGGGTAGGGAAAAGTGTTCAAGCCTTTTATTGGATTAAGAACACGAAGTCTAGTATCACTTCTCCAGAGTTGTCAAACTTTTCATTAAAAGCAAATGATTGATGGATGCAGTGAAGGAAAAAATAGATTTTAGATTAATGCAAAAACGTGGATTTTAAAAATTGAAAAAAAAATTGTTCAATCGATGCTAGTAATAACAATTTAATAATTAAAATAATAAAATCAAATCTTTCATTGTCTAAAGATTGAATTGATCCATTTTGATTCGTAGATTTTTTATCACCCGATCTTTCTTACTATGATTCTTCACAAATGAAACTGTATGTAAGTATATATATATATATATATATATATATATATATATATATATTGAAGATTCTATTGAGGTAAATGGTTATATAGTATTTTTAATCAATGGAATTTTTTTTTTTTTTTTGGTTCAAGTAGCCAAAAATTATTATTATTTTTTTCAACATAAAACACCCTTTTTATAATGGTAAGCTAGGGTTTTTTAATTTAATTAGGAATTCAATTTCTTTTTAAATTAAAAGACTTAGTTCCTATCCAATATGAAATCAAATTCCTTATTGTCATGAAACTCTTTACTTTTAATTTTAATATGAAATCTAATTCCTATTAAATTAAAACTACTTTAATTTAATTTAATGTGGAACCTAATTCTAATTAAATTAAATTACTATTTCTATTAATTAATTAAATGATTTTTCATTAAATTAAATGATTCTAAATCATAAATAATTTAATGACACCATTTAGAATTGAACTTATAACCACTATAGATAATTAAATAATTAACAATTAATTAAATAATCACATACATTTAGATAATCAAATTATTTAAATAATTCGTGAAAGTGTCCATAAAATTTATATGTACACTAACAATTAGACGATCCAATTATATTCTTTAATTTGTTTCTTTATGTGATTGTGAGCTAGTAAGGAGACCAAATTGACCTACAATTTGAGCTCCAATAACATTGAAATTATTAATTAAACTCTTTAATTAAAATAATTCACTATTATTAATCTTAGAGTTACTCCATTAAAAACTTAAGGTAGCATTCTCAAAATTGTAAATGTTTTACACAATCTGAATTTTCAGTGCCGATCGATTTAATAATTTCATATGGTTTGATTCTCCACAAATAGTTTATAATTAGAGCTAGATCATTAAAGTCTGTTATACCTCTCTAATTATATTTTGTTCCATTAAGTACCATGATTCTCTAATGGACAATATATCCATAACACTTTATGAATTTATCTTTCCATTTACTCGTAAACGGAAAGTCTAACGCTTTTATTGTTCAAAACCTAAATCAACATTTAAGAGAATTACTCATTTATTTCTCGCAAGAATGAGTGGATTCTATTATTATGTAGAATGTTTTCAATCACTTATTAAATCATATCTCCAAAGTACGAAGCTTATTGACTATAGATATATAATAGTCTCACCCATGTAAATAAAAAGATATGATTCAATAAATAGGAGTCCATAAAATACTCAGGATTAAGATCAATCTATACATGATCATCTAATCGATAATTATGAATTTTTTTATTTAACGGATATTAATAAGAAATTCATTTTTATCGTGATCTAGTCCTATAAAATCTCTATTATATAAGGTGTCTTCATTTTCATGTTGTCAGATGAACAATCTTTGATAAGATTATCATATCAAATGCGAAATGGATCGCAGCTGTAGATTTACCATAAATAAAGTATACAATTTTGTTTGTTTTTTACGGACTTTTAGATCACTAATCTCAGACTAAATCCTCTTTTATATAACACTTATATACTTAATTTGAGACTACATAAGTAATCATAGATGTAACATGATATTTATATAAAGCAAACATTTCATAAATGCATATATATTGAATAAAATAAATATATTTTATTTATTATTTATTTAAACATTTACAAATTACAAGCTTTTAGTCCATAAACCTTATAATGCAAAACATGCTATTTCCATCTAATGCAAAACCTATAGAAGTCAATCTAATCAATATAAGAATATATGAAAAGTGTTTGTCAATAACAAACAAAATTTCCCTTAGAAAGAAATGCTATTGGCTCAAATTTTAACATAGGAACCTTCATTATAGATCCTGGACTACTCCAATATGCATCTTATTCACTATAATGTCAAGAATGTGGACGTGAATGTGCATATGTGAGAAAGCATAAATCTTCGAAGCATTTAAACAAAATCCACTCATTGAAATTCACATGCTTATCATCATCAATCTAACACCCAATTCTCAACTCAAGACATTCCATAATTTGTAAAAAAAACTAAACTACTCTTAAAAACATGCAAAAACTAACAACCTAAACCTAAGTTTTGAAAAATCAACAATTTAAGCACATAGTAAGAGTGAAGTTAAAAAACTTCCCTTGCAAGTTTAGGCTTGGTAAATTGATAATCATGAATTTGTATTATTTTCCTTTCTTTCAAGTATCCATGCAAAACACAAAAACAAAAATCAAAACATAAAATAAAATGATTTAAAACTTTTGGGTTGCCTTCTAAGCAGTGCTTGATTTATAGTCATTGACCTGATTATCTTCACTACTTTTTCAATCAACCCGGTTTCCATGGGTAAGTATTTTTGCACATGAGTGGCCTTGGTTCTCTATGCTTGAACTTGCTTCAGGAGATTTTATCTCGACCATTGAATATGCACCCTAATTGGCATGATGTCGAATGAATTTCTAAAAGCTTATGCCTATTCCTTCCTCTAAGTCTTTTCTCAAAGCATCTTTCTCTTTCATATGAATTAAATTGGAAGTCTATCTTACCTTCAAAGAACTCATAAGGTCTTAGTGGTAATGCTTTTATTCATGAATCTACCATCTTTTCATTTTTCAAATCAACCTTATGATCATCCTCCTCTATTTCTAACATTTTGTAGGGCTTAAGTTTCTCTAAAATCAACTTTATTTGTAAGTTCACCATATTACTCATCCATCTCATCCTTAATGAATTCCCTCAGTTGGTTAAGAGTCTTATCTACCAACTGTCAAGTAACATTGGTGGGCTCGAACACCCTCAAACCTAATTCCTTATATATGGATTGCAATGAAACATATAATGCAAATTCAGTTTGAGATGGCTCATCGGGTTCTTCTTGTTGACTCGAGTTCTCTTTAACTTCTTCTTCCCCTATATGTTCGACCCATTTATCATCAATGAAAGGTTTAAAAGCTGATTTAATCTTTTCGTTGCTCTAGTTTGACTTTTCATCATTGCGCTATGTGATTTCATGACACTACTCCTTTTCCATTATCAGGCTACTTTTTGCGTCGCTAGTGACACTTCTTGTTGACTATTATGAAGTACGCTAGCATTCTGATCTAGTTGCACTTGTATAGCCTGCTGGTGTTGTAATGAAGCCTGTTGTTCTTGTAGCATAACTTATTGTTCCTAAAGTAAAATATTCATCCATTCCATGGATTGCTTGAACACTTCTTCTAGCATCGACTTCTTTTCTTGAAGAGGGATATAGAGCTGTTGATGTTGTTCCTGCAATAAAATGTCACTTCTTTCCATGTAATGATCCATCCTCTCTAGCATTTGTATAATTCTTTCCATTGTAGATGGTCTCTCTTCTCGAGGAGGAATGTTGAACTGCTAACAATAGCTTTGAAAATCAGGAGGTATATAAGGCTGCTACAATTGATCTTGAAAATTTGGTGGATATGATAGCCACATATATAAGCTTTGTTCTTGCTCTTCACTTCATGTGTAGCTCGGTTGACCACTCCTCCCTGGGTCGTAGAAGTTTGAATACGGGTGATAGTATTGCTCATTGAAGTCAGACATGTAATGGTTCGACACTTGATTGATCCAACAACAATCACTCCATTCTCTACCACTCCAATCATCATAACTCCCGAATGGGTTTTGGAATGTGTTCATTCCATTAGTATTACAACACTAGTAATTCTAGTAGGCCATTCACAACCTAAAAATAATAAAAAACAAATATAATTAAATAAGATAAAAAAGAAATGTTTGAATTAAGGCAATCTCGACTGGTATTAATATTAACAATAATTTAGCACAATCCCCAACAGCAATGCCAAAAACTTGATGGCTAAATTTCTAGTGTGTTTTATAAATTAATTTCAATGATAAAATTGTTTTAATTAAAACACAATATCAAATATTTACACTAGAAACTCGTGCAAACATACACGGTCCATAAGTAATATAGTAGCAAGTCGAATATCATTCTCACGAATGTTGTCCAAATTATTTATGTGTTAAGTACTAAACCGGTCAAGACAACTCCTTATCCAAACTATCGAAATCGAATTTGAAATTGAGAAAGTAAAAATTGCATTTTCATATGTATTTTCAAACTTATCTATTTATCATCAAACTCAAAATTAAAAGACCTATCAAGCAAACCTAGAAATCCAAGGAAAAAAAAAAACATCAAGTTCATCTTCAAGATGGAAACCCATTTTGGGTATCCATCATTGGAGACCCACCAATTTAAGTCTCTACCTTGAAGCTAGGTTCATCAATGGTGGTTTTGATGCTGTCTAAATGATTGCTACGCTTGATGATGGCGTCGATGCGAAGGAGCAGGTCGTTGATACGTGACTGAGCGAGTTTAAAATTTTAATTTTGAATTTAACATTTTTATTATGTTTTTAATTTTTAATTTGATTTAATTTAAGTTATTTTTTTATTCTATTTTTTTTTTATTAATTCTAAGTAGTTAGAAGAATAAAAAGACTAAAATATCATTTTAACTATTAAGTTTGACTAACAGTCAACTGACGGAAAAGCTAGATTAATTAATTTTTAAAACATTAGGGATGAGGGAAATTAAAAATACATTAGTGAGTAAAAAAATAATATGGGTTATTATGAAAAACCACCCTGGAATGAAAACTAATGAAAATTTACCCCTCATTTTTAAATTATTAGGTAAATTACCCACTGTCGTTAACTTTCCGTCCAAAATGTTAACATTTTCATCCGAAATAGTAAAATGACCAAAATACCCTTACCATATCCTATAAAATTCCTCTTATACCCTTCAAACTTATGAAAGGACTAAAATGTCCTTTAAATTATTAATTAATTAAAATATTAAATAAAAAATAAAAGATTTAAAAAAAAAAAATTCTTCACACAAAATCCCTCTCACTCCACTCTCTCTTCTTCTTCTTCTGCTTCTGCGCTTCTTCTTCTGCTTCTGTTCTTCTTCTTCTTTTTCTTCTTCTTTTGCTCATCTTCTTCTGCTCTTCTACTTCTCTGGGTTCCAATGGAACCCAGATCTGGGTTCTAATGGAACCCAGAAACTGGGTTCCAACGAACCCAGAACTGGGTTCGAAGGAACCCAGAAACTGGGTTTGAATCGAACCCAGTTCTAGGTTCCATTGGAACCCAGATCTGGGTTCCAACGAACCTAGAACTGGGTTCGAATTGGAACCTAGATCTGGGTTTCTTCGAACCCAGAAACTGGGTTCGAATCGAATCCAGTTCTGGGTTCCATTGGAACCCAGATCTGGGTTCGATTCGAACCCAGAGAAGTAGAAGAGCAGAAGAAGATGAGCAAAAGAAGAAGAAAAAGAAGAAGAAGAGCAGAAGCAGAAGAAGAAGCGCAGAAGCAGAAGAAGAAGAAGAGAGAGTGGAGTGAGAGGGATTTTGTGTGAAGAATTTTTTTTTTTAAATCTTTTATTTTTTATTTAATATTTTAATTAATTAATAATTTAAAGGACATTTTAGTCCTTTCATAAGTTTGAAGGGTATAGGAGGAATTTTATAGGATATGGTAAGTGTATTTTGGTCATTTTACTATTTCGGATGAAAATGTTAACATTTCGGACGGAAAGTTAACGGCAGGGGGTAATTTACCTAATAATTTAAAAATGGGGGGTAAATTTTCATTAGTTTTCATTCCAGGGGGTTTTTCATAATAACCCAAATAATATTTCACAAAAAATTAAGGACTAAAGGGAAATTTTTCCAAAAATAAAATAACAATAATAATAATTTTTAGCTTAATTGTGTGATCAAATTAGCCAAAAAAAAAAAAGATAAAAACAAAAAATAAAATATAAAAAAAGTAGCATATTTAATGTCCGGGCCTGTTAAAAAATAAAGTAGGCTCTTATAATTTGACCTCTCAAGTTTCTTGCTTTAATCTGCCTTTGTTTATCATGGGATCAAGCATGACATCTACACTTATGTAAAAGCAAATCTTTTATGAAATAAAATATGAATTCAAGGCAATACACCAGAATTAGATGGATGGAGGAAGATCTAGGCGTAGTCTTCGTAGGCGATGGCGTCGCTGGTGAAAGGGTTGGAATGGTCGACGTAGAGGCGAAAGGAGGTAGATCTAGATGGATGGCTGGTACTCCACCTTTTGATTTTCTTTTTTTTTATTTGCCTTTATTTTTTTTAAATTCTAAAAATAATTATTCTCTTTTTAAAATTTGTTTTTTAATTTAATTCTAAAAAGAATGCACCATCTATATTTTAAAATTTAAAATTTTAATTTTTAGTTTAATATTTTATTTTGTTTTTAATTTTTAATTTAATTTAATTTAAGTTATTTTTTAAATCTCTTTTCAATTTTCTTTTTATTAATTCTAAATAGTTAATGGAGCAAAAAGACCAAAATACCCTTCCAACTATTAAGTTTGACAAATGGTCAAGTTATGAAAAGATTAGAATGATGAATTTGTAAAACGTTAAGAATAACGAGAACTAAAAACACATTATGAGTAAAAATATAATATTTCACTAAAAGTTAGAGATTAAAGGGAAATTATTCCAAAAATATAATAACAATAATAATAATTTTTACCTCAATTGTGAGATCAAAATAGCCAATAATTATGTGATCAAGGGCAGAACAATGTAAGAATAATAAAAAGATTAAAAAAAATAAAAAAAATAAAAAAGTAGCATTTTTAATGTCCTGGTCTCTTAAAAGTTACAATATTTTCTTATAATTTCACTCCTTTAATCTGTCTTTGCTTGTCATAGGATCAAGCATGACATCTACACAGATATAAAAGCAAATATTTTTTGAAATAAAATATGAATTCAAGGCTATTGCAAGAAAAAAAAATATAAAAAATGAATTCAAGGCAATACACCTATTTGACTTCAACAAAATACATGTCAAAGCAAAATGGTTTCCCGTCGGTGTACAAAAGTGAATTAGATTCAGGAATCATTTAATTTGTTCAACATTGTTAAAATTTAAAAAATTACAGGCGGAGCATATCTAAGTTTAAAATCTTAAATTTATAAATTATAAGTGAAGATTCATGACGAAGGATTGTAGAAAGAGTTACGATTCTGTGACTTTCCGTTGGACCTTTTTTTTTTTTTTTTGGTTCTTAACATTGGATTTTATATAGACAAATTTCTTGGAGAGGCTGAAATGGAAACACGTGTAATCTGTCAAAAAAAAGCACGTGTAATGAATGTCATGGAACTTTGAGCCAGTTGGGTTTGATGATAACGTTATGCTCTTTTCCCATGTGTCTTTTTGAGCATGAAAGAAGGCCATTGTCCCATTATTTTAGACAACGACTATTATTTATGTTATGTTCACTCGTTGGAAATAAAAATTGAGTTTTACTAAAAAAAATAAGGAAACCTTGTTAGGTGGAAGTGGGAATTGCCTTTTAAACAAGAATTCAATTTATTTGTTTGTGTGCGATGTTCATGTGACTTGATTTTTTCTAGATTTTAATTAGAAAACACTAAATTCCTAAAACGATATAAATAATAAAAGTTTTAATTCACACAACGGATAATTGATCGGGTTTATAGAGATTGAAGTCTTGATCCGTGATCACCTTGGAAAGGTTAAAGGTGCTCTGTTTATAAAGTTAGCTGATTTTTTCACTATTTTTTTGGCTAATGTATGACAATCATAAAAGGTTTGAAGTTTGTTTTGGTTCATGATTTCAGGTCCCAAGTTGTGGAAACAAATGTTCGGTTGATTATCTTGACTATTTAGACTAATAATTATTCTACTGTGAAAGATTTATTTATTAGAAATATCTCGTAGATATTATCTAAATTAGGCAATATTCTATGCCAATGTGCTTATAAAAAGAGTAATAAGTTAGCTTATAGCTAGCAATTTTAGTTTTTAAAAGCAATTTCAGCTAATATTGATTCACTTCTGTTCCAGATTGTATTTTAAATATTGTTCTTGGTAATGTTTCTTAAATAAATTTCTTTAGATTTCAAAAAGTTTTAATTCACGCATTAGATGTTTTAATTAGTATACGTATCCTTCAGCTTTGCGTTTATAACTAAAACAATATACATAATAAAAGTAAATTACAGCCAAGTTACTGAGGTTTGACATTTCACACGCGAAACAAGTTTTTCAAAATACTTACATTCACCACCTCTACTGTTGGTTTGACTCGGTTAGCATTTTACCATATTTAACCAGTGATAAGTCTACATTACTCTTGTTATATGAAAAAAATACTAAAATGCCCTTAATATAAACATTCAAAATAAAATTAATTTAATAAAAGTAAGAACTTTTTTTTTTTTGAAATTAATAAAAATAAGAACTTATTTAAAGTTAAAAAATTTTTAAAATAAAAGAAAACGGAGACAGTCACTACCTCTTCATAGAGGAGGAGCTGCCGATGAGCGTCTAATGGGGAGGCAAAAGCCACCGGTGATGCCCTTTTGCTAAAGAAGGCCATTGCTAGTGTTTTTATTTTTTAAGTTTTGTTTATTTAACTTTTATTTTATTATTTTAAAAATTCTATATTGCCTTTTCTTTTAATTAATTATTATTATTATTTTAATTTTTGTTTCTAATGCATCAAAGCTCCAAAAGGCTTTGACTTCTATGTTATAACTTTGAATTACTAATGACACATGGGACGTGAGTGTCAGTTTTTCCAAAAGTTATTTTGTGTAAAATGTTAAACATTAGGTAATTGGGGGTAATTTGCTCCGATAATAAATAGTAAAAGGTTTGGGTTTATACTAAGGTGACCCAATCTAGAATAACTGTTTACTAATTACTATGTTATATCAAAAAAATCTTGACATAAACATGTTAAACCTATGAGACCATTTGCTTTGTTGGGTTGATTATGTAATAAATGTTCTTGTACTTGTAAATGCTTAGTTGCTTAGGATGGTCTTGAAGATGCAATAGAGAAGATGGAGCAATATGACAACCATGAAGGACCTGAGTGGACGAACCTGGGTGGCTGCTCGGTTGTTGACCGTTGGGCTGTCGTTTGAGCAGTCACCAGCCAATGGCAATGTGCTCACTGCCACGACTGTTGGGTTACCACCCCAGCAGTCAACGTGACTGATGGTCTTCTAACCTTGCATGCTCTGACGGTTTTGACTATAACTTCTTCGTCAGACTTTTGATTGACTCGCATTTCTTTTTCTATAGTAAGTTAACACCTAGAGGTTAATATATAAACCATCTTTTTTTTTTCTTTTTTTTTTAAAGAAAAAATCTAGAAAGTATCAAAATGCCCCTAATAGTGGGCACTAAGAATTTAACTTACAGGAAATTTTTAGTAAACAATTTTGCTAAGACATGAATGTAATCCTGTGAGTTCAAAACTAAATGTAAACACTTTTAACGCATGAAATAAAAGTAAACAAACATAAAAACCCATAGAACGCGATTGATCAACATCAATTGAAACTTTTATCTTCAAGCATTGCTAACCATCTCGAACCACATTTTCTTGACTCATTGCTCTACAATCTTCTTGATAAATCTTCATGACTATCTCATAACCTAAGAAGCTAAAATGTACATATAAAGAGCACTTTAACATGAAATAAGCCAACTAAAAAATATGGTCCTTACAACTTCGAAAAGTATATTTTTATCGGATCATGTCAGAGGTATGATTTATTCAAGCTATGAGATCAGATTTAATAATTAATTGTTATGATTTAATTAATCTCATTCATCATGTGCATGGTATGTTGTTTATCTCTTGAGCATTGCACATGAAGCTTGATTAAGCTTTTTATTATCTCTTTTTATGTTTTGATATAATTATGAAATTTCAGTGCGTGATTTCTCTCTTTCATGACAAAAAGGGGGAGAAATATAAGGATATTGATAGGGGAAGAGTTTCAGGGGAAGTTCATTGATTTGCTTGTGATTGATTTCTTTGTTTATTGAGTTTTTATTTTCTATGATGTCTTGCACTTGATCTTGGTTGTTGAGGCTTTTATTTTCAAGTCTTTAATGGTTTCAAAACAACTTAAAAAAAATCAGTGTTCTAATCCACTTCCACTGCTCTCTGGTTCTTATCACATCCTTTCTCCTGCCTTCTCTCTTCCGATCGGCTCTGTCCTTCGTCGCCACTGCAGATGGAGTGATCTTCATTGAAGGCAGGAAATGGAGGTGGGCCCTTCCCTTCCCTTCGCAGGCGCAAATGCCATTTCCAACCCATTTCTAGAAATAATAAATGCTGAGTTTTTCCAACAAAATATTTGATTCAGATTGTCTGTTTGTGCTGGGATGTCGATAAATAACTTCCCGAGTGGGAAAATTGATTTTTCCTTCACCAACAATTCTAGAAATAATATGCCAATGCCGAGTGGAAATTTTTCCAACAGCAATTCCATAAATAACTTGTCGAGTGATGTGTTTTCTCAACAACCATTTCATAAATAACATACATGCCAAGTGGAAATATTGATTTTTTTATCACCAACAATTTCAGAAATAACTTGCCAATGCAAATTCGTGTTTTCTTTCTAATAGCAATTCTAGAAATAACTTGCCGAGTGATGTTTGTTTTCAATAACAATTCCAGAAATAACATACTGAGTTTTTTCACCTATGAAATCTTTTCATTCACATTGCAAGCTTGTTTCTGTGTCTTGTCTAGTCAGTGCCTGCTTTTGTTATCTGCTATATATGCGCTATATAAATGGCCGTGGTGTGGTGTGTTTACTCAAAACATAGTGAATTTTCAGGTCCTAGCTTTTAGAAATGGAGGACAAGGAACTGTCATTGGCTTCCACCCTAACATGGTCTGTTGCTACTGTCTTAACAGTCTTTATTGTTATTTCTCTAATTGTCGACCACTGTATTCACCAGTGTTCCAAAACTCGTTACTTGCTACTCGACCGGCGAGGCAACGAGTAGCGAGTACTCGGCAACTCAGAGAGTACTCAGTGAGTACTCGGTTTGACCATCGGTCAACGGTCAAACCGTTGACCAATGGTCAAACCAGGTCAAACATGTAAAAAATAAAATTAAAAATTTTCTATTTGATCAAAATATAATCATATGACCAAATACATGTGAAAAAATTGTGTTAAAAGTAAAAAAAAAAAATGATAAAAAAACAACAAACCAGATTCGGCCTTCGGGTCGAGTGACGAAGATGATGACAGACGGCGTCGGCAACGATGGCTGTGACGATGACGACGACGGACGGCGCGGCGGACAAGGCAGAGATCGACGACAGTGAGGAGCAGAATCGCAGAAGCACTAAAGGTTGCAGTCTCGCAAAACAGAATAGAAGATGAGCTGAGGAAAAATGGAGAAGACTGCTGCCGACCAGTGTTCCAAACTGAAATAATAAGTGACGCCAAAACGACATCGTTTTGGGCATTCCAAAACGAAGCCGTTTTGGCGACGAAAAAATTCAAAAAAAAAAAAGCGTCGAGTTGGAACAGCGCCGAGTTGAACCGAGTTAAACCGAGTTGGGCCGAGTTGCACCGAGTTGGGCTGAGTTATGGTCGAGTTGAGCCGATTTTAGACCTGGGCCGATTTGTGCTGCCGATCCGGCACTTCTCGGATTCACAGCCGGCCGAGCGGCGAGTCCTCGGCGAGAACTCGGCCAACTCGGCCGAGTTTTTATTCCATGGTATTCACCGCTTGAATGAAGTAAGTCGGAATCTTTGTTTCCATTTCTTTTCTTTGATATTGCTCTCTTCTGTTGCAATGTTTAATCATACTAAACTGCATGCTTTTTCTGTGTATTCCCAATGCTATTCATTTGTTGCAGTGGTTGGAATAAACTAACTGAAAACATTTGCTAGCAACTGTTCAGAAATTGAAAGATGGTATGTTGTATTTATTTTTTTTCAACTTATTGGGATATTTTCCTGTGTGTTATTTCTTTTTTTTTTTTGTTGGACTTTTCTCTTCAGAGATGATGTTGCTCGGACTCATCTCACTACTTCTGACAGCTACCTCCACCTTTATATCCAAGATATGCATTCCAACCAAGTTTCAAAATAATATTTTTGCTCTGTACCCCAAATTCGAGTATGATAACGGTGAAATGGTTGGAAAAAATGTTTCAGTGGGTCAAAAACTATTTAGTAGAAGGTTGAATGAGTTGGATGAGAAACTTGCAAAGCGGTACGTGACTTGCCATGAAAATTATAGTTGCAAACTTTAGCTTCATTGTTCTCTATTTTCTTAAGTAAATGAATGCACTGCTTCTTTTCTCACTGAATTAATATATGATTACTTGAAAGTTGTTTTCTTGTGCAGGGTTACGCACCATTTATGTTGTCTGAAGGTCTTGAGGAATTACACCGGTTTGTCTTTGTCATGGCAGTCACACATGTGTCTTACTGTTGCTTGGCTATGCTGTTGGCGTTCGTGAAGGTTTGGCATTTATATCATATTCAAAGTGGTCATAACTGAGAAGCATTATTGATAATTGATCATTTTGTGGAAAAAAAAAAAAAAAGAAAAAGAAGAAGAAGAAGTAGAAGTAGAAATAAAAGTTTATGTGGTTTAACAAAATCACGGCTTTAACATTCTAGTTTGTAGGCAATTGTAATTAAGGTTCCCGATTGTAGACATTGTAATAAAAATTGGGTACTTAAACATGAGAAGTTGAAATTTTATTCTTTTCTTTTTCTTTTTAATATTTTTATTTTGTGCTAATTGTTCCATTTGTATTATTCGAACAGCTTCGCAGTTGGAGAGCATGGGAGGATGAGTCTCATGTGGACCGGGATGATGCTTTAACTGGTGAGCTTGTAAAGCTTCAAACCATGTTGGTTTATATGAGAGTTGGCTTAAATAGTTTCCTTTTGCTGATTTGATGGATCACATCCCACAATAAGTTACTCACTCCGTGTTTAATTCTAGTTAATTAGTGCTAGAATGTGAAGGAGCAACAGTTTGATTTATTTATATATTTCTATCATGTGGTACATAGCCTAACACAGGTTTAAGGAGGTTCAGCTATGCCAATGTAAAGGAAATATAAAAGTTTTACTACAATGAGTTAAAGAGTGGTTTTCTTATCTAAAAAAGGAAGATCCACTTGGGAGTTGTTTAAGTGAAGATAGGAAGGAAGAAAATGGGAAATTAAAGCAGACACTTTCACATGGGGTTGTTTCAGCGGTTATACAATAAGTGGCATTAATAGCTTAATGTCCTAGTTTTATAGCGATGCACTGCTACATTTTTTTTTTTTTTCTTTTAAACATACTTTTTAGATAATTAGATTTGTGAAATATGGGTTGTTAATTCAGTACTGACTACTGCTGAGGTTACCAGTAATTCTCTTTGTAGTTGATGTTTCAATGAAGTTTTAGATTATCAAGCATTTTTACGATACATTCCAGCTTCGAATGTACATTAAGTGTCGGTTTTTATTGAGTTGTTCGTCACAAGTACAATTTCTTTTTGTCGCAGAAATTGCAAGAGAGACGACTGTACGAAGGCAAACAACCTTTGTCAGATATCATGCATCGATTCCTGTGGCCAGAAATAGATTACTCATATGGGTGGTATGCGCAGAATGTTCTTGCATCATTAACACTTTTTATGTTTTGTTTCTGTGATGGACTACTCATTGTTTACCCTCACTCCTTGCATTTAAGCAGAGCAATGCCATTGAAACTTAACTGTTTATATTTGCACTCCATATCATGAGTTAATAAACTAGAAGAGGTGCTTGTCAGAAGCCAAATGGAGTGCGACTATGACTTTTTACTTTTTTAAGATTTTCTTAAAAAAATTTACTTCCATTTATTTTATTTATATTTATTTTTGTTTTGTTCTATGGTTTTTTTCTTCCGGATTATAAGTAGTTAAGCAAACTGTATGGCGTATAGAATTGATTGAGAAAAAGTAGAATCTGCCACTGGTAAATTAGGTAGAAGGAGTTGGTGGGGAAGCAAAGAGATAATTCCCTTTTGTTCATGTCAACTTCCGACATTATGCAAATAGATTCCGCTACCAACTAAATGGTTTCGAAAAGTGTTTTGAGTTTGAAAAAAAGTGGGGATAATTGCATCTGGGAACATATGAAGAAGCAAGCGGAAGTAAAACAAAAATATAGCAGTGTGAATGCATATTATATTTTTGCATTAGTCACCAAAGAACTTTTAGAAAGAAAACTACAGTTAAGTGGTTTACTGGAAGTATAATAATTTCTTATTTTATCACTTAGCCTCTCAAACTGAAGGGCATGCATTTTTGTGAGAGCTATAATTGTTCATTAAGTGATTCTGTTGGTATGATAATTTCTATTGAGGTTGTTGGTTTTGTCAACTTGCAGACCTGCTTCTTCTGCCAATTTGCGCCTGCAGTGGTTCGTGCTGACTACCTTACACTTCGCAAGGCCTTCATCACGGTAGGCAGTTTCGTCACATGCTGGAAATTTCAAATGCATATCCCGTACAATTTTATTAATTTGTCTTAATTTTTTGATTTGTTTGTAACAATATTCCTTGAATGGATCTGTGCCTCCAAACTTACTAACTGCCTACATCTTACTATAGGACAGTATTTGTGCTTGTGAGGCATTGTATAAAATTTTATAAATTAATCAGTAGAATGCATATAGAGAATTAAACATGTTTTAAGAATATACTTAACGAAATGAAGAAATAAGCTAGAAATCGAAGGTTGAAAGCATGGAAGCACTTTATTATAGACATACAAGTATTTGTTTACATTAGTTCAGAATTTTGAGAAATTAACCAAAATTTGAAGCTTAAACTATTTCAATCTTTTTAAACATTGTAGCATTGTTGCTTTGTGAATATTTATACTGTTTCTGTTTCTCTTATCCATGCAGAAGCACAACCTTTCTTCCAGATTTGATTTTTACAGCTATATGATTCGCTCTATGGAAAGAAGAATTTCAAAGGATAGTTGGTGTGAGGTGAGGAATGCGCACTTTGTAATAATTGGTTTACGTTATTAAAATGGCACCTTGTTCCTTCTTTTGTTAGTTTAGAGGCTAACTATTACTTAATTAGATACATACTATGATTAATATGTTAATGGCGGAACCATTTTTAATCTTTTATTCATTTGTGTTAGGTGTCCTCACATTTAAGATGATTACCAAAATAGGTGTTTAGTAATGCTGTATAACTTCTTCTTTAATGAATTAAACCAATTTACCTTCATCACTATTTTTTTAATTTTACTGTTTTGCAGGTTGTGTGTGTGTTAGAATATGGAAAGGATTGTTATCTATGATAGGTTCTGATGAGTACTTAGGAACAACATGCAAATACTGAAACACAACTTACACAAGGATATGGAACTACACGCATCTGTGTGTGTGTATGTTGTGGGGAGATGCTTGACAATGTCCTTTTATGTTATATTTGGGGTTTGTCAATGTACTTGTCTGCGGAATCGGCGGAACAACGTGAGCTTTTCCTTTGAATATGCTATTATTAGGATGTGAACCATATGTTAGTGAATCAACAATCAGAACAATGACAAATAGAGAAGAAAATAAATACTAAAGTAGAATACTTTTATTATAGAAATTATTTACACTACAATAAACAATTACAAATAGTATAATTACTCAATAATAATAATAATAATAATACATAGGAAATAAAAAGTATACTAGAATGATGAAATGAAAATATGAAATAATATAGTTTTGTAAAATTGCAATGGCCTTAAGATAATAATTGCCCTCTACTTTGGTGCTTATAGAATTTTGAGTAACTACCTCCCAGAATCCTCTGTTAAATTCAAAAACCAAGTATTGGATATTCTGAATTCTGTAGAATTTCGGTGTGTTTCTTAGTTTTGTAATGAATGCATAAAATTAAAAAAAAAAAAAAAAAATCCCTACAAATGATATGCTATTTATAAATACTGAATAGGTGTCTTCTGAACAAACACAATTTTGCATAATAGAAACCTATGAACGGATACAACTTTACAGAATAGATACCCATAAATTGACCGACACCTTTTCACTAAAAAGACACTTTTTTAGTTCAAATTCAAATTTTAAAAAATTGAATTTTACATTAAATTAACCTTTTACTCAAACAACACAAACTTTTACAACAATACCCTACATTTGAGTCAAAGGTTGATTACATCTAAATGCAAATCTAATTGAGAAAACTAGATATGAATTGCATTAGGGTAAGTGTCTTTTGGACTTGAACTTCCCTTAATGTAAATACATCAAAACTTCTGAGTGATGCAGTAGATATAAAAATCTTGAATTGTTCACTATTATAGAAGAACTAGACAACATATCACACACAACTCAAATCTTACACACTTTAAATTCATACAGTAGTGTTCATTTTGGTCCTGAACAAACCCCGGATTCATAAGAGCTTTAGAGAATTCAGCCATGTTCTCATAAATTCGACCCCACATAACTCTTATATAAGTGACATTAATTTTAGAATATTCTGTCATCTTCCTCTAAATAACAAAAGATTAATGTCATTAAATAGATTACCATACCCTATGCACTTCTGCAGACAACACACCTTTAAAATGGAATCTGTCAATGTGTGTTCGATCTTGAACTAAACCAAACTAGTTTTCCCATTGAACTTAGACCATGGGATCTCCAATTAGCTAATTTAGGTTTCCATTTGGTTTTATTCATTCTTCAATTGGCTTTAGACCCATTCCCTTTGACGTATACTTTATTTGCTCTCTAGGTAGACCTTTTGCAATGGATCTACTAAATTCTGTTTTGATTTTACATAATCAATGGAGAAAATTCCATTAGAGAGCAACTGTTTAATTGCATTATGCCTATGCCTAATATGTCTTGATTTACCATTGTAGATATTGCTCGTAGCTTTCAATTGTGCAGCTATATTACCACAATGTATGTAGATAGCTGCCACAAGCTTAGGCCACAGTGGAACATCCTCTAAGAAATTATGCAACCTTTCTGCTTCTTCAACAATTCTATCAAGTGCTATAAACTCAGATCCCATAGTGGATCTTGCTATGCACATTTGTTTAGAGCATTTCCAAGAGATCACTACTCCTCATAGAGTAAAAAAATATCCATTATGGGATTTTGTTTCTGCACCATCTGAAATCCAATTTGCATTATTATATCTTTTTAACACTGGTGGATAGTTTATGTAGTGCAAACTATACGATTGAGTATACTTCAAATATTTTAATACTTTTAAAAGTGCATTCCAATGTTCTTTTTCAAGATTACTTGTATATCTACTAAGCCTACTTACAAAATAAGCTATATTAGGCCTAGTTGAATTCATTAAATACATGAGACTCCCCATGATTTGCGAATATTCAAGTTGTGAAATAGCATCACCAATATGTTTCCTCAATTTAATACTAGTATCATATAGAGTAGCAACAAGTTTGTAGTCAAAGTGACCAAACCTTTTTAACACTTTTTCTACATAGTGAGATTGTGTAAGAACATAACTTTCACTATTTCTTTTAATTTGAATTCCAAGAATGACATCGGCTATACCCATGTCCTTCATATCAAACTTAGATTTCAATATTTGTTTGGTGTTATTGATTACTTCTTTATTAGATCCCAAGATTAGCATGTCATCAAGATACAAGCAAACTATGACATAGGATATATTATTATTTTTCACATCCACACACTTATCACATTCATTAATTTTGAAATATTTGTTATCATTGCGTGATCAAATTTCTCATGCCATTGCTTCGAAGCTTGCTTAAGCTCATACAAGGATCTAATAAGTATGCACACCTTTCTCTCTTGACCTTTAGCTATGAACCCCTTAGGTTGTTCCATATAAATTTATTCTTCTAATTCTCCATTCAAAAATGAGATTTTTACATCCATTTGATGTATCTCTAAATTTCTAATTACAGCTATGGTAATTAACATTCTGATAGAGGTAATTCGAGATACTAGAGAATAAGTATCAAAATAATTCAATCTCTCTTTTTAGCGGTATCCTTTAGCTACTAATCGAGCTTTATATTTATCAATAGTTTCATCCGCTTTTAATTTCTTTTTGAAAATCCATTTGTATCCAATTGATTTATAGCCGGTGGTAAATCAATCAATTCCCACGTATGTTTTTGTAATATGGAATCAACTTCATTTTTAATTGCTTCTTTCCAAAAAGCAACTTCAGGAGAAGTAATAGCTTCTTTGTACGTTTGAGGTTCATTTTCTATCAAGAGAGAAACAAAATCACAAACAATTCTTTTCTTTTTTTTTTGGAATTTTTGCCCTTTTACTTCTTCTTAGTTCTAGAATTTCTTATTGAATTCTTGAAGAAGATTTTGCTTGAACTTCATCATAAGTTCTCTTTTTATTAGAATCAATTAACTTTTCTTTGAATGGAAATATTTCTATAAAAATTCAGCATCAACTGATTGTAATATTATATTTGCATGTATATCCAGAATTTGAGATTTACAACAAAAAACCTATACGCAGCACTATTGTTTACATATCCAATGAATGCATAATCAATAGTTTTTTGTTTGAGTTTAATTCCTTTTGGTAAAGGAACTTGAACCTTTGCAAGATAACCCCACAGTTTCAAAATTTTGTATGACGATAATCTACCTTTTCACATTTAATAAGGAGATTTATTCGTTTTCTTATGTGGAATTTTGTTCAATGTTTTCTTTGCATGGAGCAAAGCTTCACTGCAAAAATTATGATGAAGGCCGAAACTATTTAACATGGAATTTACCATATCTTTAAATGTTCTGTTTTTCCTTTCAGACACTCCATTTTGTTGTGAAGTGTAAGGAGTAGTCATTTGATGAATGATTCCATAAGTAGTACAAAAATCTAAAAATATAGAAAAATTATATTCTCCTCCTTTATCCGACCTTAATACTTTAATTTTTCTATCAAGTTGATTTGCAACTTCTGTTTTATGTTTTTTGAAAAGCATATAAAGCTTCATCTTTGTTATGTAATGAATATGCATAACAAATTTTGATTCCGAACATGTTTCACATTTTTTATTAAAATCAATTGCAAATTGTGGAAGCAGTCCTAAATTAACCATTCTATAAAGAGAACGAAAATTTATGTGTCATAATTTAGCATGCCATAAATTAAAAGAGTCACAAAAATAAACAAAATCATTATTATTTTTTTATTATTAATAGTAAGTATATTAAATTTAAACAATCCTTTAGCCAAATAGCCTTTGCCTTCATACATCTCTCCTTTAATGCAAATTTATTTGATTCAAAGACAAGTTTAAATTCCTTATTACTAAGGAGAGGACTAGAAACTAAATTCTTCCTCATGTCAGGGACATGCAGCACATCTAGTAATGCAAGTATTTTTCTAGAAATAAATTTCAACAACACTTTCTAGAAGTAAATTTCAACAACACTTTACCCTTACCAATCACATCTGCCACAGAATCATCGCCTATATATAACTTTCCTTCATCGGAGACTTCTTGATATTCAAAAAACATATTTCGATCTCCACATATATGTTTTGTTGCATCCGTATCAATCCATCAACTCTTGTTGTTTGAAATCATGTTTGTCTCAGAAACAATAGTAGCAAGATTATCATCTATTTCCAAGAAATTGGCCTGATTTTTATTTTTTGATTGAGCAGCACTCGAATTTTTTCACACACCCAACAAGAGCCATTAATTTTCTTAAAATTCTTTCTCTTTGGTGCATGGGCAGCAGCCTTTTTGTTTACCTTTTTATTCTGGAATTGGCTCTTAGGCTTTGTTATTCCTTCTTCTGCATTGTTGGCATTTTTTGGGAAAGATGTAACATTAATCTTGTCAGTCTTCATATGATCCTCTTCAACCCAAAGCCTTAAGATAAGTCTTCAATAGATATCTCTCTTCTTTTGTGCTTGAGATATATCTTGAAATCATTCCAAGAAGAAGATGATTTTTCTATGATGGCACCCACTTGAAATCGCTCATTGATTGAACAATCTTCAAGATGCAGTTCATGAATAAGAATTTGCAATTCTTCAACCTGCTTAGTCACAGACTTACAATCGACCATGTTAAATTTTAAAAATTTGCCAATTACAAATTTCTAGGAACCCGCATATTCAACCTTGTATTTTGTCTTGAGAGACTCCCAATATTCTTTTACTGTTTTATAAGTAGAAAAAATATTATAAAGGGTAGCATCCAAACCATTAAGGATATAATTTCTACAACAAAATTCAGAGTGAGTCTATGTTAGGGTTTCTGCCCTAAGACCTTGTAATATTGTAAACGATTTTATAAATTTTTAATAAAATATTCATTTCATTCAATTTATATATTTTGCAAAAATCGTATATATCATGAGAAATATTCTTGATTACTAATGTAATTTCAAATTAAGTGTATAAGTGTTATATACAGGTGGATTTAGTTTGAGATAAGTAATTTAAAGAGTTCGTAGAAAACAAACGAAGCTGGGTACTTCATTTGTGGTAAATTTACAGTTGCGGTCCCTTTCGTATTTGATACGATAGTCTTATCCAAGACTGTTCATATGGTGACATGGAAATGGAGGCACCTTATATAATAAAGATTATATAGGACTAGACCACGATAAATATAAGTCTCTAAATAATATCCGTTAATCTTAGAGATTTATATTTATCAATCAGATGATCATATATGAATTGATCTTAATTCTGAGTATATTATGAACTCCTGCTTGTTAAGTTATTTCCTTTGATTTACATGGGTGAGATCGGTGTAGATACCCGATCAATAACTTCGTACTTTGGGGATATGATTTAGTAAGTAGTTGGGAATATTCTATACAATAGTGGAATCCACTCCTTCTTGCGAGAAGTAGAAAAGTAGTTCCCTTTATGGTTGATTCAGATCTTGAACAATAAGACCGTTCAACTTTCTGTTTATATGTAAACAGAAAGATAAATTCATAAGTTGTTATGAATATATTGTTCATTAGAGAATCAATGGTACTTAAGGATCAAGAAATAATTAGAGGGGTAAAACGGACATTTGACCTTGCACTAATTATGAACTATTTGTGTAGGGTCAAATCATATGTAGTGATTAAATCAATAGACACTGAAAAATTTCAAATCGTATAAAAAACATCTACAATTTTGAAAGTGCAATCTTAAGTTTTTAGTGGAGTAACTTTAAGATTAATAATAGTGAATTATTTAATTAAAAAGTTTAATTAATAATTCCAATATTGTTGGAGCTCAAAACTGTAGGTCCATCGGGTTCCCTTGATAGCTCATTTTACTATAAGAAACATGTATATAGAATATTGTAATTGGACCATCCAATTACAGGCGTTACATAAGTAACAAAAATTTGTGTTCACTTGGTATTTGAATAATATTGATTATTCAAATTATTTAATTATATTATATGAATTAATAATTATTTAATTAATTTTATAAGAGGTCTTGAATTCGATTCTTAGTGACTTTGGTATAAATTAATTATGAATTAATTTATTAAAAGTTACAAGTTCTATTTCAAAATATAATATGAACTAATTTTGAATTAATTATATTATATGAGGCAAAAGTTTAATTATAATAAAATTAGGGTCAATATTAATATTGATTAATTAAAACCCTAATTGTTTGCCTATAAAAAGAAAAAGTTTCTTTTCTACATCTATGAGTTTTTGGTTGTTGTTTATGTTTTTGTGAAACAATAAAAAGAAAAAGTTTTTTTTTACAACAAATACAAAGAACAAGAATTTCTGTCTTTTCTCTTTGTATAATAAAAAATCAAACACTCACCTCTTATAAATATTGATTTAATTTGATTTTTTTTTAGAAAGAAATCAAAAAGTAAGTGAGCAAAATTTTATATAATTGTGCCCACTCACTTGTTTCTTGGTTTCGAGATATATCAAGGAAAGTAAGGTGGTGAGCAATCCACAGAGATCAATACATAAGGTAAAAACCTGATTTTTATTTATTTTTATTATTTTATTTCATTGTTTTATGAATCTTGGGTTCTTGAGTTTTCTAAAATGTTTTTGAAACTCAATGTTCCGCAAAATCCTTAATTTTATGAAAAACAAATTCTTGATTTAGTTTTTTCAAACCATCAATTGGTATCAGAGCCAAGGTTTCAATAAAACAATAGATTTTTAAAATAATATGTTTGTATTGATTATGTATGTCAATGAGTAGGCACTATTATTTTGATTTGATGATTGATATGCATATTTTATATTCATGTTTGATGAATGAGATTGCATGGTATAATCGTTAATTGTATAGTTCTTTGGTTAAATAATTCGATTGATATGTAAGCCGTTTGTGGCAATTTTCTTTTTAGATTAATATGTAAGCCGTTTGTGGCGATTTTTTTTTTCGTTGTAATTCAATAGTTTTAGGCTTTATTTTTTTTCTGAAAATGTAAAGGTGAAGATTGATGTCAACGGGGTTGATTTGCTATGCCAGAATTATGATTCGAAATGGATGATTGTTTTAATTATATTGAAAACGGTTGGTTTTATTTAATTGTATTTAAAACTACCGTTTAAAATATAATTAATTGTATTAAAAAGGATGGTTAATGTGGCTATTTTGAATGGTATAATTATGATTCGAAACGGAAAATTATTTTGAAAATGGCTGGTTTTATTTAATTGTATTTAAAACTACCGTTTAAAATATAATTAATTGCATTGAAATAGATTATTAATGCGGCAGTTTTGAATGGTATAATTATGATTCGAAACGGAAAATTATTTTGAAAACGGCTGGTTTTATTTAACTGTATTTAAAACTACCGTTTAAAATACAATTAATTGCATTGAAATGGATTATTAATACGGCTGTTTTGAACGGTCTAATAAGACATTTATTATGAATAAATGTATGCGCATTAGATGCGTTGCACATTAGATGTGCAAACAAATAAAATTATAATAATAATAAATAAATGGCACATGTGTGTTTTGCATTGCACTAGAAGTGCAATTATTGCATATAGTGCATGTTTATGCATTTCATGCTTATGCATGTGACACTTGGCAATTTTTATTTATTTATTTATTATCATTATTTTTAAACAGCCCCTAGAATTATGTTTTTCATATTTTCGGGGTTTCCATTTCAATTGTAACACTATTGAAAATGTCCATGTGATTGGATAATTTTCTTGGATCCATAAATCAAGAAATGGGCTTTTCTATTATAATCTATTTGATAGAATTTTTTGATAATTAAATTAGATTTAATTATAAGCCCATGAAGACCATGAAGACTATGAAGAATACAAGTGAAGGCCAAGGAATGTCTTGGTTAATTTTTGTAATCTTAAAATTAGATGTAGGTCGTTAAAACCAAAGAATCCGGTCATACACATGTTATTTATTTATGTATTTTTTTTTCATGAGATGAATAGATAAAAATATATAACATGTACAGGCATTAAAAAATATGTCATATAGAATCATGAAGTGCCTACTCACTACATTATAACATGACATGCATCATATGTATTATTTTTATTTTACTATTAAAATTGTTTATTAGTATAAATAGAAAAATAATACATGGAATGCCTTTAAAATAATTTGAATTGATTTTAATAGAAAATCATAGGTTTCAAATTAGAAATTTGATTTCAATAAATTGGCATTCATAATGTGGATTAGATTTTAATTAGTTAAAATCGGATGATTTCATATTAAATCTAGTCTTCATAATTTTGATTATTTTGATTAGATTTATAAATTGAATTAGATTTTTAAGTGTTAAAAATTTGGTAATTCATTAAATTGATAAATTAAATTAGATTTTTAAATGTTAAAAATCTGATAATTTATTAAGTGTTAATAAGTTTCGAACTCTAATAACACACAAATTTCTAGTAATTTAGATGATCTTTTTAGCCGTTAATAATCTAAGACAATGACTAGGAAAATTTAATAGAAATCTCTAACCCTAAAATAGTGAGTGGGAGAGGGATATATGACAATTTATCCCACGATCTCCATCATTAGTTCAACACCGTAAAACTTAAATGGCACCTCGAGACGGCTTTGTTATCGTCCCCCTACGGATCGTGTCCATTTAGGTTGATCAAAGTTGACTTCCTAACAGATAGGAATTCTAGATGTATCTTGTGATTGACCTACCCTACGACGACAATTCTCGAGTTAAGTTTATGGACTCCGAAATGATGGGTTACACTCATAAAGGAAATAATTAATTGTTAATTATTTTTCCTGACCGAAAAAACGGTAGTCAAATAATATATGAAAAAGAGTTTTCTGATATATTATTTGATTGAGAATGTCTCAATCTAATATACAAATCTTTGACCTACCCTACGGCGGCACCTATTTGTGGCATGTTGGATTATCGTGGCATAATAATTAATTTTAGGGATTTTGATAATTCATTATTCGTGGATCATGCATCACGTTTAATTTTGTGCCAAAATTACATGATATTAAATTTTGTAAATTGATATTAAATGAATTTCATTTTATTTATTTTCAGCAATGGTATCTCCGTTGATTTTTATTCTTGCTAATGATAAACTTAACGGGAAAAATTATGTCAAATGAAAAAGTAATATGAACGCAGTCCTCGTCTATGAGGACCTTAAATTTGTCACGACTCAACCTTATCCTCCTTAGCCAGTAGATAATGCTGAACGTGCTGTGCGCGAGGCCCATCAGAAATAGGTCAAGGCTGATGAAAAGGTTCGTTGTTACTTGTTAGTAAGGATGTTCGATGTGCTTGCTACCAAGCACGAGTCAATGACAACAGCAACTCAAATGCTAGAGTCGTTGCAGGGCATGTTTGGGCAACCTTCTGAGCAGCAATGACACGAAGCTATTTGTGTTGTGATGATTGATAAGATGAAGGAGGGTACATCTGTTTGAGAGCATGTTTTGAAAATGATGACCCACTTTAACACAACTGAAAGCCATGGAGGGGTAATAGACGAACGTAGCCAAGTGAGTATGATCTTGGAAACTCTTCCGAAGAGTTTCATGCAATTCAAGAGTAACTATGTTATGAACAAGTTGACTTACTCACTTACACAGTTACTGAATGAGCTTACTACTTATGAGTCAATGAATAAGGATAAGAGTAAGTTTGGTGAAGCAAACGTTGTTGAGTCTTCTTCTTCTGCTAAAAACAAGAGGAAGAGAAACACCAAGCTAAGCCCAAAACACAAGCTACAAAGAAGAAGAACAAAAAGAGCTCCAAGGCCACCAAGCCCAAAGGAAAGTGTTTCCATTGTGGTGTGGATGGACATTGGAAAAGGATTGCCTTAAGTACCTCAATGAGCTCAAAGAAAAGAAGATGAAAGGTAAATATGATTTACTAGTCATCATATTTACCTTTCATCCACTTGGATAATTAATTCAGGAGCCACTAATCATGTTTGTTCTTCTTTGCAGCTGATTGACTCTTATAGGCAGCTTGGTGAGGGCGAGTTCAACATGCGAGTTGGGACTGGGGAAGTCGTTTCAGCAAAGGTAGTGGGAGAAGTTAGACTTCATTTCAATAATAATTGTTTTATCATATTGAACAATGTTTATTTTATTCCAGGTTTTAAAAGAAATTTGATTTCTGCATCCAAACTTTTGGAATTTAATTATTCTGTTTTTTTTTATAATAAATCAGTTATTATTTATAGAAATAGTTTGAAAATTTGTTCAAGGATACAAGAAAACAATTTATATGTGTTAAGACCATTAATGCATAACCCACTATTTAATACTAAAATGTTTAAGGTTGAAAAACCAAAAACAAAACGACAAAAGATTTCTCAAAATGATGACACATATCTTTGGCATCTAAGACTTGGTCATATTAACCTTGACAAATTAGATAGACTTGTAAAGAGCGGACATTTAAGTGAGTTAAAGATCGACACTTTACCTGTTTGTGAATCATGTCTAGAAGGTAAAATGACCAAAAGACCTTTTACTGGTAAAGACTTAGAGCTAAGGAACTACTAGAGCTTATACATTCAGACGTCTGCGGTCCTATAAATGTTAAAGCTAGAGGCGGTTATGAATATTTCGTCACCTTTATTGATGATTATTCTAGATATGGGTATATTTACTTGATGCAACGGAAGTCAGAAACATTTAAAAAGTTCAAACAATTTCGAGCTGAAGTTGAAAATCAATTAGGTAAAACATTAAAAACTCTACGATCGGATCGTGGAGGTAAATATCTCGATACGGAGTTCGAGGATTACTTACTTGAGTATGGGATTCTATCCCAACTGACTGCTTCTAGAATACCCCAGTAGAACGGTGTTGCAAAAAGGAGAAATCAGACCCTTTTGGACATGATGAGATCTATGTTTAGTTTCTCATCATTACCTAGTTCATTCTAGGGATTTGCATTGCAAACTGCAATGTATATTTTGAATTTTTTACCATCTATGTCAGCTCCAAAGACAACCTTGGAGTTGTGGAATGGTCCCAAAGCTAGTTTACGGCATTTTCGCGTTTGGGGTTATCCAGCACATGTGCTGAAGAACAAGACTGGGAAGTTGGAACCACGTTCAAAAGTTTGCCTATTTGTAGGTTATCCTAGAGAGACTAGGGGCAGACTCTTTTATAGTCCTGAAGAAAACAAAGTGTTTGTATCGACAAACGCTACGTTTCTTGAAAAGAACTATATGAGAGAGTACAAACCTCGAAGTAAAGTTGTACTAGAGGAATTACTTTCTAGTTCGACCAGTACCCCATCAACAATAGTTGTTGACAAAGACATAATTCAGACCACGTCTGAACGTCAGACAGATTCTCATCAGAATCATCTACCACCTTGTCGTAGTGAAAGGGTTATTAAACCACTAGTCCGCTGCAGAAAGATCAGAGAGGCACAGATTGCTATCTCTGATGAGAGTGTAGATGATCCATTGACATACCATGATGCAATGAAGGATTCTGATAAAGAAGAATGACTTAAAGCAATGAATCTCGAGATGGAGTCTATGTACTCCAACTCTATCTAGGAACTTGTAGATCAATCAGATGAGATAAAACACATAGGTTGCAAGTGGATCTACAAAAGGAAGAAAGGAGTGGATGGAAAGGTAGAAACCTTTAAAGCTAGACTAGTGGCAAAGGGTTATACTCAGAAAGAGGGAGTTGACTATGAAGAAACTTTCTCGCCAGTATCTATGCTTAAGTCCATTCAGATTCTTCTCTCCATTGCTGCATGTCTCGATTATGAGATTTGGCAAATGGACGTCAAGACTACATTTTTGAATGGTAATCTTGATGAAAGTATCTATATGGTACAACCAGAGGGATTTGTATCCCAAGGTCAAGAGCAAAAGGTTTGCAAGTTGCAAAGGTCCATTTATGGATTTAAACAAGCATCTCGATCTTGGAACATAAGGTTTGATACTTCGATCAGTCTTATGGTTTTGGGCAAAGTATTGATAAGCCTTGTGTATACAAACGGATTATTGATAAGAAAGTGGTTTTCCTTGTACTTTACGTTGACGATATTCTACTCATTGGGAATGATATAGGAGTATTGTCAGACGTAAAAAACTGGCTCGCTAGCCAATTCCAAATGAAAGATTTGGAAGAGGCCAGTTATGTCCTTGGGATCCAAATAATACGGGATCGTAAGAACAAATTGTTAGCGCTGTCTCAGGCATCATATATCGATAAGATTTTTGTGCGATTTTCAATGCAAAACTCTAAGAAAAGTCATTTACCTTATCGTCATGGAGTTCATTTGTCTAAGGAACAGTGTCCTAAGACACCTTAACAAATTGAGAATATAAGATAGATTCCTTATGCCTCTGCAGTAGGCAGTCTCATGTATGCTATGTTATGCACGAGATCGGATATATGTTATTCGATGAGAATAGTTAGTCGTTATCAATCTAATCCAGGATTTGATCATTGGGTGACTGTAAAGCATATTCTTAAGTATCTTCGGAGAACGAGAAACTATATACTAGTATATTCTGGAGAGGATTTGATCTCATTAGGATATACAGATTCTGATTTTCAGTCGGACAAAGATTCTAGGAAATCTACGTCTGGATCAGTATTTACCCTTGGTAGTTGAACCATTACATGGAGGAGTGTTAAGCAATCATGCATTGCTGACTCCACTATGGAAGCTGAATATGTAGCAGCTAAAAAAGCGGTATGGCTACGTAAATTCTTGGCTGATCTAGAAGTTGTTCCAGACATGGATAAACCACTCACCCTTTATTATGACAATAGTGGTGCAGTGGCCAATTCCAAAAAACCAAGAAGTCATAAACGAGGGAAGCATATAGAGAGGAAATATCATCTCATTAGGGAGATCGTACGAAGGAGAGATATAAAAGTGATGAAGATTGCATCACAAGACAACCTTGCTGATCCGTTTACGAAGACCTTAATGGCTAAAGTATTTGAAGGTCATCTAGAGGGTTTAGGATTACGAGATATGTCTCATCTACTTCTAGGACAAGTGGGAGATTATTGGGGTTTCTACCCTAAGAGCTTGTAATATTGTAAACGGTTTTATAAATTTTTAATAAAATATTCATTTCATTCAATTTATATGTTTTGCAAAAATCGTATATATCATGAGAAATATCCTTGATTACTAATGTAATTTCAAACTAAGTGTATAAGTGTTATATACAGGTGGATTTAGTTTGAAATAAGTAATTTAAAGAATCCGTAGAAAACAAACGAAGCTGGGTACTTCATTTGTGGTAAATCTACAGCTGCGGTCCATTTCGTATTTGATACGATAGTCTTATCCAAGACTGTTCATGTGGTGACATAGAAATGGAGGCACCTTATATAATAAAGATTATATAGGACTGGACCATGATAAATATAAGTCTCTAAATAATATCCGTTAATCTTAGAGATTTATATTTATCAACCAAATGATCATATATGAATTGATCTTAATTCTGAGTGTATTATGAACTCTTGTCTATTAAGTTATTTCCTTTGATTTACATGGGTGAGATCGATGAAGATACCCGATCAATAACTTCGTACTTTGGGGATATGATTTAGTAAGTAGCGGGGAACATTCTATACAATAGTGGAATCTACTCCTTCTTGCGAGAAGTAGAAAAGTAGTTCCCTTAAGGGTTGATTCAGGTCTTGAACAATAAGAGCGCTCAACTTTCTGTTTATATGTAAACAAAAAGATAAATTCATAAGTTGTTATGAATATATTGTTCATTAGAGAATCAATGGTACTTAAGGATCAAGAAATAATTAGAGAGGTAAAACGGACATTTGACCTTACTCTAATTATGAACTATTTGTGGAGGGTCAAATCATATTTAGCGACTAAATCAATGGACACTGAAAAATTTCAGATTGTATAAAAAACATTTACAATTTTGAGAGTGCAATATTAAGTTTTTAGTAGAGTAACTTTAAGATTAATAATAGTGAATTATTTAATTAAAAAGTTTAATTAATAATTCCAATATTATTGGAGCTCAAAACTGTATGTCCATTGGGTCCCCTTGATAGCTCATTTTACTATAAGAAATATTTATATAGAATATTGTAATTGGACCATCCAATTACAGGGGTTACATGAGTAACAAAAATTTGTGTTCACTTGGTATTTGAATAATATTAATTATTCAAATTATTTAATTATTAATTATTTAATTAATTTTATAAGAGGTTTTGAATCCGATTCTTAGTGACTTTGGTATAAATTAATTATGAATTAATTTATTAAAAGTTACAAATTCTATTTCAAAATATAATATGAACTAATTTTGAATTAATTATATTATATGGGGCAAAAGTTTAATTATAATAAAATTAAGGTCAATATTAATATTGATTAATTAAAACTCTAATTGTTTGCCTATAAAAAGAAAAAGTTTCTTTTCTACATCTATGAGTTTTTGGTTGTTGTTTATGTTTTTGTGAAGCAATAAAAAGAAAAAGTTTTTTTTTACAACAAATACAAAGAACAAGAATTTGTGTCTTTGTTCTTTGTATAATCAAAAATCAAACACTCACCTCTTATAAATATTGATTTAATTTGATTTTTTTTTAGAAAGAAATCAAAAAATAAGTGAGCACACTTCTATATAATTGTGCCTACTCACTTGTTTCTTGGTTTCGAGATATATCAAGGAAAGCAAGGTGGTGAGCAATCCACAGAGATCAATACAGAAGGTAAAAATCTGATTTTTATTTATTTATATTATTTTATTTCATTGTTTTATGAAATTTGGGTTCTTGAGTTTTCTAAAATATTTTTGAAACTCAATGTTCCGCAAAATCCTTAATTTTATGAAAAACAAATTGTTGATTTTTGTTTTTTCAAACCATCAGTCTATGCATCCAAGGCACTCAAAGCCTCTTTTGATGTATTATCTCCTGTCTTTAGGGCATCTTCCTTGACAACACGTGCCCAGTTCGTTGTTGTTAAGAAGAATAACATCTTCTATTGCCATCTTTGAAAATTCACTCTTTGAATTTCTCAGGCTTCTCGGCATAAAGATTCTTGCCCGAAATAGATTGTTAATCCATAATTGTTGTTTTAAGATTGTTAGGGAATCAACAGTCAGAACAATGACAAATAGAGAAGGAAATGAATACTAAAGCAGATTAATTTTATTATAGAAATTATTTACACTACAATAAACAATTACAAACAGTACAATTACTCAAAATAATAATGATAATAATAATAATAATAATAATACACAGGAAAGAAAAAGTGTATTAGAATGATGAAATGAAAATATGAAATAACAAAGTCTTGCAGAATTGCAATGACCTTAAGACAATATTGCTCTCTACTCTGGTGCTTATAGAACTTTGAATAACTACCTCTTAGGATTCTCCATTAAATTCAAAAACCAAGCACGAGATATTCTAAATTCTGCAGAATTTCGGTATGCTTCTCAGTTTTGTAATGAATACATAAAATATATATATATATAAAGAGATCTCTACAAATGATAAAAATTATCTGCTATTTTTAAATATTGAATAGATGTTTTATGCACAGACACAACTCTACAAAACAAATACTTATGAACAGACACAATTTTATAGAATAGGTACCTATAAATTGACAGACCCCTTTTCACTAAAAAGAAACCATTTTAGTTCAAATTCAAATTTTAAAAAATTGAATTTTACATGGGCCTTTACGGAATAGGAACATTAAATTAATCTTTTATTCAAACAACACCAACTTTTACTAACACCATATTGGGCCTAACAAACTGTCTTGTTTGTTTTCTCATATTGGCTATTTTATTGGTATGCTTTACCTGATTTCATTATAAGATTTGGCCTACTATAATTTCTGTTTTTAAATCTTTCGCAGTGGTCCCCTCTGGGGATTTGTTGTTGCTTTCATGCTGTTTAATATGAACGGTATGTTTTATCAAAGAAAATGGGCTGTGAGTTTTTGTTCCTTTGCTTGCTTGTTTTTAACTGTAGAAAACTTCCTTATTGTGTCCTCATTGAGATAATTTCCGTTCTTTTCATTTATTTTGTCTTTTAATCTTCTTGGTGGCTCACTTGGGGCAGTTCCAGTGGTAAATAGATATATAAACTGCAGTTCTTCGTCTTGTTTCCTATCTCATATCAGATCAGATTTGGTCTTCCTAGACTGAACTAACAATTCATTTTGGTCTTCGTACCATACTACAGGATCTAGTCTCTATTTGTGGATTGCAGTCATCTCTGTCACCGTAAGTATTTTCTACTGTTTATTCATTTCTTTCTTTGTTTTAGTTTAAATTTAGCGATAACCGGGTTGCTATCTGATGAGTATATCTGTAGTACGCACAGATCATAATTAGATTCCTCTGAATGCAGCTAGAGTGATTACTGAAAGAGTTTCACTTAGTTGAAAATTTATAGATGGCCTTATCTTCATGCTTTCTTACTCCTATCTTGTATGTATATTTGCAGCTTGTACTCCTTGCTGGGGCAAAGCTGCAGCATGTGATTGCCACTTTGACATTGGGAAATGCTGGCATCGCTGATTTTTTGCGGGACCTCGAGATGAACTGTTCTGGTTCAATAAGCCCGAACTGTTGTTGTTCTTGATTCATTTCATTCTCTTCCAGGTCGAATAGTTATGATAGTTAATTTAAGCTGTACATACAATATTGCTTCTAAAAAGCCTTTCATGGTTTGTAAAGATGATGAAACTAATATTCATCTTTTTGTCTTTTGTTTCTCTTGGCAGAATGCATTTGAACCGGCTTTATTTTTTTGGTCCTTGGTACTTCTCTTTCATGGCTTTCACTTTTTTCGAATGGCTTGAGTTGACCTTTCTTATTGAATATTCATCAAACCTCTCTAATGTTGATGTATGGACGATGAGTTCTAACTTATCTCTAATGTTGATGTATACGCAGTGGCACTGGCAATCTGGTTATGTTTTATGCTTTTTTCACAACAACTTGTGGCTGTACTTACGGCTTGCTTCGGGGTATGATTCGAATCCAGCTTGCTGTTATAGATATATGTTACATATCCTCAGTTACAGGCCTTATATTTTGTGGTTATCCTGTAGATTTGTGGGTCAGTTTCTATTTATTTGCCGCACCCTGCCCCTCTATGCATTGGTTACCCAGGTAATAAAATTAAACCTTAAATAATTGTCAGGAGCAAAGATTTAGTTTCATTTATGTAAATGTTGAAATGTGTTTCAAGCTATAAGAATTTATTTTTATTTGGAAATTTCATAAAGTTTTATGACTTCACTTCTTTCAGATAAGGCGGCACTCATACCCCAGTTGATCAGGGAGACGATCCATGGATGGAAGAAAGCTGCCCAAAGAAGAAGAAGACATGGACATCATATGGGTGATTCAAGCATACAAGCAAATGATATTGAGTCACAAATGATGTCGCTGGAGGAAGATGGGCATCAATTGATTAATGCACCTGATAATGGCACTAAGTTACTGAAGGGAAAAATCGATTTTAATTCGAATGCGGAAACGTAGATTTTAAAAAATTTCAAACAAAACATATCCGATCAATGCTAGTAATAACGATTCAATAGTTAAATTAATAAGATCGAATCTTACCTTGCATGAAGATTGAATTGATCCCTTTTGATTCGCAGATTCTTCACCACCTGATCTTCCTTGCTATGACTCTTCACAAAAGAAATTGTGTGTGGGCACAATCTTTTGAAGATCCTTTTGAAGTAGATGGTTATTAGGTGATTTTTAATCAATAGAAATTTTTTGTTCAAGTAGCCAAAACTTCTATTAATCACCACTCTCATTACCAATCAAAAAAACATCTTTTTATATTGGTAAATTAGGGTTCTTAAATTTTAACAAGGAATTTAAATTCCTATTAAAATTGAAAGACATAATTCATATTCAATATGGAATCAAATTCCTTATTGAGTTAGAATTATATTCTTTTAATTTAATATGGAATCTAATTCCTATTAAATTAAAACTCTTTTCATATAATTTAAATGGAATCTTATTCCAGTTAAATTGTTCATAAATTTAATGACATCATTTAGAATTGAACCCATGACCTCTACAAATAATTAAATAATTAACCATTAATTAAATAATTATAAATATTTAAATAATTTGTGAACATGTACATAAATTTATATGTACACCAATAATCGGACAATCCAATTATATTCTTCAACTTGTTTCTTTATGTGGTTGTGAGCTAGCAAGGAGACCAAATGAACCTACAATTTGAGCTCCAATAATATCGGAATTATTAATTAAACTCTTTAATTAATAATTCACTATTATTAACCTTAGAGTTACTCCACTAAAAACTTAAGGTTGCACTCTCAAAATTGTAGATGTTTTACACAATCTGAATTTTCAGTATCCATCGATTTAATCATTTCATATGATTCGATCCTCCACGAGTAGTTCATAATTAGAGCTAGGTTATTAAGATTCGTTTTACCTCTCTAATTATATCTTGTTCCTTTAAGTACTATTGATTCTCTAATGAACAATATATTCATAACAACTTATGAATTTATCTTTCCATTTACTCATAAACAGAAAGTTGAGCGCTCTTATTGTTCAAGACCCGAATCAACACTTAAGGGAACTACTCATCTACTTCTCGCAAGAAATAGTGGATTCCATTATTGTGTAGAATGTTCTCAGCCACTTATTAAATCACATCTCCAAAGTACGAAGCATATTGACCGTAAATCTATAACAGTCTCACCCATGTAAATCAAAAGACATGACCCAACAAATAGGAGTCCATTAAACACTCAGGATTAAGATCAATCCATATATGATCATCTAATCGATAAATAAGAATTTCTTTGTTTAACGGATATTAATAAGAAACTCATTTTATCGAGGTCCAGTCCTATATAATCTCTATTATATAAGTGCCTCCATTTTCATATCGCCATATGAACAATCCCGGATAAGATCATCGTATCAAATACGAAATTGACCGCAGCTGATGCGAACCCCGTATATATCGATATGACACCCACAAGCAAATTGAAACACAACCCCAAGAAAGATAATTCAGATTTCAAGAAAATCTTTGACCCGTTGATTAGCGAATCAAGAACCAAAGATATAACGACGCCACTCCCAAGAAAGAGATGAGAATGTGGGAGATAAGTCAAGGTTGATAAATCAAAAACAAATCTTGATGCAATTCTCAAAGTTCACAAGAGAACAATGGAGAAAAGTTAATTCTTTTATTCAATTGACAACTGATTGAAAAGTTAGGTTTAATAAGTCTTATATAGGCATACAATCCTAAACCTTATTGGAAACCAAATAAAACTCTATTTTTAATTGACTTTGACTCTTTGACTTTTTGACTTTGACTTTGACTTTTTCCTAAACACACCCATATCGGGCTTTTTAATGACTCAGCCTCCTAATTAAAACTTAATAAATTAAACTAAATTAAAAACGATCTCATAATACAAATTAGGCCCAATGTAAATCAATTAAATAAATAACAGCCCAATTGCATTATAATCGACACCCAAACCTCAAGATTTCTTCAAGTTTGATGTTCTTGGACTTGTTCTTGAACTTGAATAATATTTTGAAGTCTTGATGTTCCCTCCAAGCTGTCCAAGTCATGTTGTGCAAGACTCTTGGCCCAAATATCTTGAACGAGCCCATTTAAAGTTTCCTTCATCCTTTTTGCTCGAGCCCTCGTCATAGGTCCTCCATTGATGCTCAAATGATCTATAGGCTTGCTTTCTTGGTTTCCATCATTCCCCCTCTCCTCAAAAGATTTGTCCTCAAATCGGAACCTACATCAAAATCAAAAGGAGAAAGATCAGAAACATTAAAAGTAGCACTAACATTATACTCACCTGGCAAGTCTATCTTGTACGCATTGTCATTGATACGTTCAAGCACTTGGAATGGACCATCTCCACGTGGCTGCAACTTCGATTTCCGTTGAACAGGAAACCTCTCCTTGCGCATATGCACCTAAACCCAATCTCCTGGTTCGAATACAATTCTCTTTCGCCCCTTGTTAGCTTAAGTAGCATATTGCTCGGTTCGCCTCTCAATTTGTTGCCTAACTCTCTCATACAATTGCTTAACAACTTCAGCTTTCTTCTTACCATCCAAGTTAGCTCTGTCCTCCATAGGTAAAGGTATCAAATCCAAAGGAGTAAGTGGATTGAACCCATACACAACTTCAAATGGTGAACAACCTGTAGTTGAATGCACACTTCTATTGTAAGCAAACTCGACATGTGGCAAGCAATCTTCCAATTCTTCAAATTCTTTTGGATTATGGAACGCAACAAAGTACCTAAAGTCCTGTTAACCACCTTCGTTTGTCCATCAGTTTGCGGATGACAAGCAGTAAAAAACAATAACTTTGTTCCTAGCTTCCCCCACAAAGTCCTCCAAAAATGGCTTAAGAACTTTGCATCTCGATCTGAAACAATGCTCTTCGGCACTCCATGAAGTCGAACAATCTCCTTGAAGAATAAGTCAGCAACATGTGTGGCATCATCGGTCTTGTGACATGGTATGAAGTGAGCCATCTTCGAAAACCTGTCAACCACAACAAACACTGAATCTCGGCCCTTTTTGGACCTAGGTAAACCCAATACAAAATCCATTGAAATATCAATCCAAGGTTCACTAGGTATAGGCAAAGGTGTATACAAACCATGGAGTAAAACTTTAGACTTGGACTTTCTACATGTTATGCACTTCTCACACATTCTCTCAACATCTCTCTTCATGTGTGGCCAAAAGAAATGCTCATCTAACACATCCAAAGTCTTTTTAACACCAAAATGTCCCATTAAACCACCCCCATGCGCTTCTTTAACTAACAACTCTCTTATAGACCCTTGAGGAATGCATAATCTACTCTCCCTAAACAAATACCCCCCATGTCTATAAAATTTACCAAATGCACTTTTCTCACAAGCAACATACACAGAAGCAAAATCAGGATTATTCACATACAAATCTTTAATATGCTCAAACCCTAACAATCTTGCATTCAAAGTAGAAATCAAAGTATACCTGCGAGATAATGCATCAGCTACAACGTTTTCCTTTCCCTGTTTATACTTGATCGTGTAAGGAAACGTTTCTATGAACTCTACCCACTTAGCATGCCTCCTACTCAACTTACCTTGTCCTTTCAAATGCTTCAAGGACTCATGGTCAGTATGGATTACAAACTCCTTAGGCCATAAATAATGTTGTCAATTTTCTAAGGCCCTAACTAAAGCATACAACTCTTTATCATAGGTAGGATAATTCAATGATGCTCCACTCAATTTCTCGCTAAAATAAGCTATAGGACGTCTATCTTGCATAAGAACAGCCCCTATACTGATTCCCGATGCATCACACTCAATCTTAAATGTCTTAGAGAAATCAGGTAATGCAAGCAATGATGCAGAAAACAACTTATCCTTAATCAAATTAAATGCATGTTGTTGCTCACTTTCTCATTTAAAACCCACACTTTTTTTCACAACCTCAGTTAGTGGTGCAACTATGGTGCTAAAGTCTTTAACAAATCTCCTATAAAAACTAGCCAACCCATGAAAACTACTCACCTCACTAACATTCTTAGGCTTAGGCCACTCCCTAATAGCCTTAACCTTCTCCTCATCTACTTCTATCCCTTTTGCGGTAAGAATATAGCCCAAAAATACAATCTTATCAATGTAAAAAGAACACTTTTTCATATTAGCATACAACTTGTCTTTTCTTAACACATCAAGCACACAATGCAAATGCCTAACATGTTCATCTATGCTATTGCTGTACACTAATATATCATCAAAGTAGACCACAACAAATTTGCCAATGAAAGAACGCAAAACATGATTCATTAATCTCATGAAAGTACTAGGTGCATTAGTTAAACCAAAAGGCATGACTAATCACTCATACATACCATGTTTCGTTTTAAATGCAGTTTTCCATTCATCTCCTTCTTTCATTCTAATTTGATGATATCCACTTTTAAGATCAATCTTAGAAAACACACAAGATCCATGCAATTCATCCAACATGTCATCTAATCTAGGTATAGGATGTCGATACTTAACTGTAATTTTGTTGACAGCTCTGTAATCGATGCACATACGCCAAGTCCCATCATTCTTAGGCACAAGTAATACTGGTACGGCACATGGACTCATGCTCTCCCTCACATACCCCTTCTTCATCAACTCTTCAACCTGCCTTTGAAGCTCTTTTGTCTCTTCGGGATTACTTCTATATGCGGGTCGGTTTGGAATTGAAGCTCCGAGTATGAAGTCAATTTGATGTTCTATTCCCCTCTTTGGTGGCAATCCATCTGGTATCTCCTTAGGGAATACATCCTTGAAATCCTGCAAAAGAATTGTAACAACACTAGGCAAAGACAAATCAAGGTCAGTGTTAGAAAAATAAGCATCTTTGTACAAAAGTACAAACATTTGCTGCTTGGCTAGAAAAGCAGCCCTCACATCGCTCCCTTTTGCATAGACACTCATTTTCTTTTTCTCACTTTTCTTCCTCTCATTCTCTCGTTTACACTCAGGTGTTTTGTCACTCTTTCTCTTACACTCAACTCCCTTTCTCTTAACCTCACTAGTGTTTGAACTCTCAGCCTCTCGTTTTCTCTTGCTCTCTTTCTTTTGCTCACTCTCTCTTATCCTCACTTGATCTTCATACACCTGTCTAGGCGTTAATGGTACAAGAGTGATTGTTCGCCCATTCATGGTAAAAGAATATCTATTCTTAAACCCATCATGTATAACTCTCCTGTCATATTGCCATGGACGACCTAAAAGCAAGTGTCCCGCGTGCATAGGTACAACATCACATAACACCTTATCCTTGTACCTACCAATAGCAAAGGATACTAGCACTTGTTTTGTCACCTTAACTTCTCCACAATCATTCAACCATTGTAACTTGTATGGTTTAGGATGTTTTGAAGCAGGTAAGCCCAATTTCTCCACTAATTCAGTACTAGCAACATTGGTGCAACTACCCCCATCAATGATTATACTACAAACTCTATCCTTGATATGGCATCTAGTATGGAAAATATTATCACGTTGCACCTCATCATCTTCCTTCACTTGCACACTTAGAGCACGTCTTGCCACTAGCAACTTTCCATCTGCGGGATACTCAAGTTCAACATCACTAGAATCTTCCAACAGTGGCATCTCATCATCATCACTCTCCACGCCGGTCTCTATATCTCCATCCTCT
The DNA here is from genome assembly GCA_021234005.1 of Nephelium lappaceum. NCBI lineage: Eukaryota > Viridiplantae > Streptophyta > Magnoliopsida > Sapindales > Sapindaceae > Nephelium > Nephelium lappaceum. Next base: position 16,702,649 of record CM037996.1, on the reverse strand, counting down.
CTTAGGATCATAGTTTGCTTATTAGGACAGTGCGAAGCTATATGATCTCTTCCCAAACACCTGAAACATTAGATATCTCTATTCCTGCCTTGTGTTGCCACGGCCTTGCCTTTATCATGGCTGCTATCCCTACCCTCCTTAGGCTTAGCACTCTCGGCCTTAGGCTTTTGTGATGACCTATCTTCTTTTCTACTCCAATTCGATTTCCAAGTGGATGTGGAACCCAAATTTCTGCCATATCGTGACATTGAACCCTTCCTTTTGAGTTGTTTTTCCACTTTCATAGCCATATGGACCAAGTCCTCAAGCTCCACATAATGTTGCAACTCAACAATATTGGCAATGTCTTCATTCAAGCCTTGCAGAAATCGCGTCATAGTAGCCTCTCTATCTTCCTCAATATTGGCTCTAACCATGGCTATCTCTATCTCCTTGTAGTAATCCTCCACACTTTTGGAACCTTGGGTAAGACTTTGCAATCGTCGATAAAGTTCCCTATAGTATGACCTAGGAACAAACCGCTTCCTCATAACAGTTTTCATCTCACCCCAAGTGTTTATAGGACGTCCTTCGTTTCTCCTCCTATCTTGCACTAATTGTCCCCACCAAACCACGGCATAATCTACAAACTCGGCTACAGCTAACTTCACATTCTTCTCCTCGGAAAAGTTATGACACTCAAAGACCAACTCTACTCGCTTCTACCACTCTAGATACACATCAGGATCAGTCTTCCCATGAAAAGAAGGTATCTTCATCTTAATGCTACTAAGATCTTTATCTAGTCTATCGGGCCTATAATCCTATCTTCCTCTCTCATTCACATCCCCAAAGTGCCTATTATCTCCGTTACCTCTACGACCACCTCTACCACCTCTAATTCTATCCCTATTAGCATTAGTAGAAATGTCATCTCCTTCTAACTCTTCATCATGTGAATTAGCTTCTAATTCATCATTGACACCATGTACTTCCGGAGTTCTCTTTTGCGGATCTCTATGCAATCTAGCTATGGCAGCATCTTGCCTATCCATTCGATCCCTAAAATCCATAAACACCATGTTCATCCTCTCAAATTGTTGTTGCATTGCCTTGAGCATGAATGATACATCTGCATTTTCTCCCCCTTCAACTTCTTTACTTTTGTCTAAAGACATGTTTGACACCTGAAAATAATGTTAGTAAAGAAAACAATTCACAACACTCCCTCACGTGTTTCACTCTAGTCCTCACGTGTTTATCACTCGGCACTCTTGATTTAACTCAACACTCCCTGTCCACACTCAAACTTTGCTCACCAAGTTCTTTATAGAACTAATTGATCACAACAAGGTCACCCTTGAAATAATCACCCTGGACAAATCTCAACAAAGAAAAGAATGCGCACAAGGAATACGAATGAAATAAGGACCAACAATAACACGATAATATCGAATAACAGAAAGCAATATGATTTTCAAGAAAGATTCGAAAACCGTAAAGGTCTTGAATTGCAATTAAGGAGAATCAATATCAACTCACTTCAATCCAAGCAATTTATGGCGTTCAAACTTTTTGACACTTTTTTTTTCGGGGATTTTTTTTTTCTGATACTGTTTTGTTTTTCTCTTTTTTTTTTTTTCTTTAACTCAAACTAGAACGCACACAAACTAAAGTGAATGTAAATTACAAATTTAAACCACAAACAAAGTACTGATATGGATCTTGAAATTCAAGAAATTCAAGAAATCAAGACACTCTAGAATGCAACTTCAAGAATGTGTAGATTGCTCGCAATATATATGTGATGAATGTTTATGATGCCAGAAGCAATAGACAAAACAAAAAGAATTAATTGATGGTTAATATTGCAGCAAGAAAGAAAGAAACAAGAATATTGGACGCAGACAATGACAAAAGAAAATAAAGAGAATTGACTTTTTTTTTTTTTTTTGGTCTTCAAGAAACAAAACAAAATCTTTGATTTGTGGGCAATAGGTGTAGCTTTTGGCGTGCAGAATCAAAAATCAAAGAATAATTATATATATTGTGATGCGCGCACTTTAAGATGAGAAGTAAACAAACACAGATTTTAGGCGTGCGAGATGTTGCGGCAAATCAAGAAAAATCAAGAAAAGAATAGTGACTTGCGGCAATTCAAACAAAATCAAAAAATAAGAAATTAAATTGATAAACTAAACCTGAATTAATTAACCGAAGTTCTGATACCAACTGATGCGAACCCCGTATATATCGATACGACACCCACAAGCAAATTGAAACACAACCCCAAGAAAGATAATTCAGATTTCAAGAAAATCTTTGACCCGTTGATTAGCGAATCAAGAACTAAAGATATAACGACGCCACTCCCAAGAAAGAGATGAGAATGTGGGAGATAAGTCAAGGTTGATAAATCAAAAACAAATCTTGATGCAATTCTCAAAGTTCACAAGAGAACAATGGAGAAAAGTTAATTCTTTTATTCAATTGACAACTGATTGAAAAGTTAGATTTAATAAGTTTTATATAGGCATACAATCCTAAACCTTATTGAAAACCAAATAAAACCCTATTTTTAATTGACTTTGACTCTTTGACTTTTTGACTTTGACTTTGACTTTTTCCGAAACACACCCATATTGGGATTTTTAATGACTCAGCCTCCTAATTAAAACTTAATAAATTAAACTAAATTAAAAACGATCCCATAATACAAATTAGGCCCAATGTAAATCAATTAAATAAATAACAGCTCAATTGCATTATAATCGACACCCAAGCCTCAAGATTTCTTCAAGATTGATGTTCTTGGACTTGAATAATATTTTGAAGTCTTAATGTTCCCTCCAAGTTGTCCAAGTCATATTGTGCAAGACTCTTGGCCCAAATATCTTGAACGAGCCCATTTAAAGCTTCCTTCATTCTTTTTGCTCTAGCCCTCGTCATAAGTCCTCCATTAATGCTCAAATGATCCATAAGCTTGCTTCATTGGTTTCCATCAACAGCTGTAGATTTACCACAAACAAAGTACCCAGCTTTGTTTGCTTTCTACGGACTCTTTTAATTACTAATCTCAAACTAAATCCTCTTGTATATAACACTTACATACTTAGTTTGAGACTACATAAGTAATCATGGATGTTACATAATATTCGTATGAAGCAAATATTTCATAAATGCACATTAATTTGAATAAAATAAACTTTATTTATTTATAATTTATTTAAACGTTTACAAATTACAAGCTCTTAGGGCACAATGCCTGACAGTTACAACCACCCAGTGTCACTTGTCCTTCCCCAGTTACTAATGAGATCTCAAGAACTGGTGCTGCCATGTCTTCAAGTATGCCCTCTGTGGTGAATGTTAATGAGGATGAACTGGAGGAAGATGGGCATCAGCTGACTAATATAACTGATAATGTCACTGAGTTACAATCACCTAGTGTAACCTATCCTTCCCCAGTCACTGATGAGAATTCAAGTATGGGTGTTGTCGTCTCTTCAAGTGTGCCCCCGGAGGTGAATGTTGATAAGGATGAAGAGACAGATGAGCAGCAGTCATCGTCCGACTCCGAGAGCAATGAGGGGACCGATGAGGAGCAGTCATCGTCCGACTCCAGGAGCGATGAGGGGACAGATGACGAGCAGTCATCCTCCGACTCCGGGAGCGATGAGGGCATAGATGACCAACATGTACAGTCGGCTTCTAAGAGTGAGACCGATGAAGAAGGAGATGACCCACAGTCCGCTGAAGAAATACACATTTCACAAAGTTGCATGGTGGCAATAAGACAATATGAGTTGTAACAAGTGAGAAACAGTTATATACACACACAAGTAAATAAACATATTAAAAAAAAAGCGCGAGATGTGTATTGTCATTGAACTTGCTTGCATAAGCGCTCCAAATCTTAAGCAATGAGAGTGCACTTATTTGCTCTTCCAAAATTGTTGGAAAAATATTTGCACGAGATTCACGCATGAAATATCATTTTTGTTTGAATCTCACCTAAAATTATAAAAAATTGCATGAGATTCAAGCAGAAAATATTAATTTTTGTGTGAAGCTTATCCAAATTCACATCAACTCAAGTGTAGAGAAGTCGAAGCTCAGATGTGATGCTCGAAGATAGAAAATGAAGAGATCAAAGATGATGCGAACTCCATCAATGTGGAGGTCAACCTCCATTGATGATGGTCTGATGGAAATCACGACCTCTATCAGACTTTCTGATCATCGAGTTATCTATTGTTAGCGAACTTTCGGTTAGCGGTGGGGTTATTTTTATTTTTATTTTAGTTTTTTAGTTTAAAAAAAAAAAAATGTTAAACCAGTATATATCAAGGTAAACATTTTCTCATCAGTCTCATTTTTTGATAAAAACTTCAAAATTATTATATGAGGCTAAAACACTTAAATTCCATTTCTCAAAGGGTCTCAATCGCCGATATTTCCGCATTTCAAGGGTACCAATATCAATATGCATTATAATATTTTTGGTCATAATATAAACTCTAGAAATTTTCAAAAATATTTGAGATTTTTTCGTAAATATCTTCATCTCATTGTTTTCTTAACACTTATATTAGTTATCACTCCAGAATTTTTCGATCTCAGTTATATTTTCTCATTATAACTTTTCAAGGGAGACAATGGTGAAGTTTCCACGGAACACTAAGAACTTGATGGTTAAAATGCTATCAAAACATGACTACGCTTATATTCATAATGAGGCCTAAGTATCTTGAAATGAATTAAAGCGGTACATAGAATCTTCTAATGCAAACCTTGACAAGAGAGCTACGCTACCCATATATCCTGGCCACACTACCAAAAAATAAACAATATGACAACATGTAGATTGTGTTGCTAAATCCTTTCGCAATGCGCACCCTTTTGTGCTGGATGAACATATTACCTAAAAGTATACCTCTTCAACAACATTAAACGTACATTGCTTTACACTAACAACAACATCACGTTGTACATTACTATAAACATTATAGCAACATGCACAACACATTGCAACGTGAACCTATATAAACATTATAGCAACATGCACAACACGTTGCAACGTGAACCTAAAGTTTTCATACTTGTTTACAGCAACGCACAATACCATGTAGTTATATATCCATAACAACTTCAATTGTATGTTGCTATAGATGTATAACACAACATGCAGAATATGTTATGAAATTATACCTTTATATATATATATATATATATATATGAATAAATGAGTTGATGCTTATATATAAATGACTTATGATATTAATTTTAATTTGAAAAGAAATTAATATACTTATTAATTTCACAATCTGTCACCAACTTTACATATAATTCCATAAAATTACATATATAACAAAGACTATACAAATCCCATTATAGTATGTGATATACGTATTTATATACATATAATTATTAGTACACATATGTACATATATCACATAATCACAAAAACCTACGGTAACCATACTACTCACAATGTAGAAATGTTCGAACTCTCTGGGATTGGATGCATATTTAGTCTTCAACCTCCACGAGCAAAATGAGCAAATGACACAAGTTCAGTACTAGAGGACACATGTAAACACAAAATATCATACTTTATAGTTAGGGAAAAGAAACATATTTTGACTAAATGTATGAATAAGAAGCAGATCAGCGTTCAAATTCCCAACAGAAAATACCAAACACAACCCGTAAGAACTTGTTTTGATTACACCATATAATTACCAAGAGCAAATATATTCAAGGAGATATTTCAAAAATAGTAGCAATAAGAAAATATAACTTGTAAGCAGCGCTTACCATTGCAGGACATATAAAAGATATGTCTTAAGGCAGGTAAATTGTATATCTAAATCAAATAATAGTGTTCAAAGTATGCATGTCTTACTGTAATGTTACCAACAATATTTGACTTTACAAGGGCCAGGGCAGCTCCAAACTTATCTGAAATCAGAAAGACATAAGACTTAATCAACTTGTTTTAAAGTATAGAAAAAGAATGAGAAAAAACTTGCTTATTGTACTTAACCATGAAGTTGGAATCCTCTGTTCTTGCTTAAAAACAAGATCGCGTAAAGCAACATATATACTATTGCAGTCATCACAACAAAACCAGTGCCTTATGGGAACCTCCTGCAAAAATGTTCTTAAAAATACTATTTTTTCCATCAACAAGCACATTAGTAATAACTGTCTTATGGTTCTGGACTTACTTTTAATTCACACCCCACTATCCCGCAAGCAACCAACGTGAAACTCCTTCTCACACTAAGAAATGATATAATAGTAAGGTTAAAAACAAAAGACAGAAAATATGAAAATATAGGCAAATTATAATCTTGAAGTATCTGTTGGCAAACTGTTATGCCAAAAAAAAGAAAGCATACTTGATCACAATAAACATCCCCCCAATTATTAAATGTAGCAACGCTGAAATCATGAGCCTTGATAAACATAAGAATAAAAATATTATTAAATTATATAACACTGTAAATGGGAAGTGGAACATATAGGAAATACCTGGCAGATAAAAAATTAAACAAACAAATTATAGAAAATTAAGAAATAAAAAGCCCTTGAGTACCTGCTAGCTTAAAATTTCCTAATATGACAAATTTAATCACTTTTGAAAAGTGATTAGTAATATGAAATTATCTTTTATTGTTGACTTGCTTTAGTCATCTTCAATTTCCTCCAATTATGATATTTTTCCCTTGAATTAAATAAATTCTTAATCTGTTCTTTTGCAAAGATAAATAATTGTCATCATCATGTCAAGAAGATGAAGACTAAGAGCAAATAATAAAAAGAACCTCAAGAAGTGCTCAGAAAGATCTGACCAAAAGAATCAAAGGGACATGATATCAATATTGATTAAGCAGCGGTTAGTAATGCAGAAAGAACTGCTCAGCTCTGGAAATATTTTAAATATTTATAGCAAGGCAGTTAACCCCCAAAAAAAAAAAAGTTTAACAAAAAGTGCATAGAGATATTACAAAAAACAAGATAAAGCTCAAGTATCAATAATATATTGCCAAAACACAGTTTAGAATAACATATATCCCAAATACATAAGTGTCTCAGATCTAAGAAAAGGTTAACTTATTATCTTCATAATCAAATGTTAACCACCCAGCAAATAAGTTTTATCACAGGGGAAAGTAAAAACTAAGGAACAATCTTTCTAGGTGCAAAAAGTTGAAGACTTGTTCTTACTATGTTGATGGACTGAATGAAAAAAATGGATAACAGACAGAAAAAAAAAATTCTATTTATGGTTTTGAAAAGATCGTGATAACACCTAAGCTACAGTGAGGATAAATCCTGTAGTTTACAAGCAATTGATATGCCTATCCCTTTCAAAACTCATGAAATTCATACAGATTATCAATACAGAAATAATAATCAGATGATTGATTCATAAATTTCAGTTCATGCTCAAACAACAAAGCATAAAAATGTGCGATTGCTCGACTTTAAACAATATCACTCAATGCATCCATCTCGCAGATATAAGAACATAAATATATTTTTAAACAAAATCATAAACACCCAATCAAGCACAAACAACACAGTTTTATTGAATTATGAGCAAAGAAAAAAACATACATATATATATATTTCACCACCCAACTCAAAGCTTGAAAAAATATTGTGGTAGTTGACTTAAGCTTCGAAGATCTAAAAACTCTAGTCACTTGCAAATCACAAAATTCATTAATTAATAAAATTAAAATTGCTCATCAAACACTTCAATTTATATAAAATGTTGATCTAAAGGTGTAAAAAAAAAAAAAAAAATCTCTTCGTAGTAAGAATTCCATATCAATGGAGTACAAAATGTCAATCATTACTCAAAGCTTTCCAAATGAATTCACCGACACATTAAGACTTTTGACATAAATTCATTAGAAATAACAAGCTTGCATCAGCTTAACAGATCTATCTGATCATACCAAATATACAACATACAAGTTAGCCATTAATGAGGGAGAGAGAGATTTAGTAGCCTAGGAGGCACTCAATATGTAACACGTTTGCCGCAACTAAGTAAGCCAAAGTCTCCAATAAAATAACTACAAAACAGAGAATGAGTGAAGAGGGAATTCATCCAATTATTCACCATTAGTTTTATGGGTCAACTACTATGACGTCTGCTATGACACTAACTTGGTTTCTATTCTAATAACAATATATGTACATATATCAGTCCTTAAATATAATGCAGTAATATGGATGACTGATACTGAGTCATAACTAATTTGAATTTATAATTAAAACATAAACTTTCAAAACTTTCAAGTCTTTATCATTTTGGTGTATCTAATGAACATGAGATGTTTCACTTTATATTTTTACTTAATTGTATGTAGAATAAGCCTAAAAATAATTTTAACGTAGAGGGAAAGTAATTTAATTTTTGAAGCTTAAAGACAGAGTTTCACCATTAGAGTTTGGAATTTAATTGTCTGTCGTGCAATCTGTCTAAAGGAAACTAAAATAATAAAATATTTAAATGCCAACCTCTAAAATATAGTTACAGAATACAGCCAAATAAAGCATGACATTAACAAGGGAAATCAGAAGAGAGAGAGATCAGATCTCTTTTTGCAGAGAAAGAAGAGAGAGAGAAAGATAAATTTTCAACTGTCAGCTAGTAAACAACCACTATCCATCCATCTATCTATTAGACATTCCATCAAATAGGTAGCATTCCAGATTTCCAGTGTAAATTTTCAACTTAAAACCACAAAAACAAACACCCAAAACAAATTGACGTGAAACAGAGAGAGAAAGAGAAGGAAGAACCTATTATATGAAGAACCTGTTATACGACCATAATATATTTGAGAGCACCTTCAAACTTCAATCCACGTCAAGCAATTCCTCTGTTATCTAACTGTAAACAACAATATATCAAACAACAATCAAGGGATGCTTGCAAGAACTTTAAAGAAATTGAAAGAGATTATAAACTGACACCGCAATTTGAAAATCATATTTGGTATATTTCTTCTCTCTAGCTTTTTCTAGTGCTCTGCCTCTTTTTTTAGGATTAAAATAAAGCCAATAATCATGAGTTGGGGATTTAAGGGTCCGTACCTCTTGGCTGCCTCTTGAACTGATTTCGACTCTCACCTGGATCGGTCGTGGCGAGTGAGAGTGCAGGGGCTCAGAAGAGGACGTGGTGACGGAGCGGTCAATCGCGAACGTCTGTGGCTACTCGCTCTGCTGGAAGCCGTTGCCGGCGGCGGAGGCGCGGAGAAAAAAGGGGAGGTACAGGACATCGTTGAAGGAGCACAAGGTGTACGAGGTGAAGGAGATGTACTCTGCTCGAAAGAGTGTTTGGTGAGGAGCAAGGCGTTTTGTGGAGGGTTGAAGGAGGAGAGGTGTTTGGTGTCGAATCAAAGGAAGATTAATGAGGTTTTGAGGATGTTTGAGAGCTGAAGGTGGAGGAAGAGACTGGTAGTGGTGGCGAAGTGGCAGCAAGGGTGCAGGTGAGTGTCGGCTGAGACTACATGTCACTAGGATTTTCTCGTCCCTACCCCTTGTCCTCTCGGTTGAGAATCGGCACACGTACAGGGATCACATAAATCGTGAGCGTCCGTCCCGTCCTACTTCTTATGGACTAAGAATTACAAAATTAAATTAAAATTAATTTCTCAAGTCTAAACCCAAACATAAGGTTTGTTATCAAGTCTTTTCACGTAATTATTAAAAAATCTCATCAATTAAATTAGATCACGTTTTGTCACCGAAATTTCAGATCTCTATGTATATATATATAACACACCTTAATTGTTAAAATCTGTTGAGGCTGTAATAATCACCGTAATTGTCAAGACAGTAGGAATAGACAATTCGTGACCGCGAGGAGACAACAAATGCTGATAACAGCAATTAGCAGGGCATTATCCCTTCTCTTTCGGCTGATAACTGCTTTTCCTACAAACTCTATTCTCAAAATAGTACCAAGCATTACAAGTTAAATTGCATACAAAAATCATTACAAAAGACTAACAAGCAGATACATTGATGAGACTTTTTTTTTTTTTTTTGCTAAGAAACAAAGTTACATTGATATAACCGGTTAAATTCGTGGTTATTACACCATGACATGTCAACTACTTTACCTATACATGAAATTTTGAAGGGTTAGAATGCGATGGTTGCACTGAAGTAAGTTGATGCATTTCACCTCTACTCCAACTGATCCTCTTCCTCCCCTGGCAGTTCGAATGCATCAACCTCCTCCTCTGGCAGTTCGAATGCATCAACCTCAGCAAAATAAGCTCTCTGCTTCTCGATAAAATCCTGTGGCATGGCATGTACGGGCTCATCTTTCTTCTTCTGCAATAACATTCAGATAGATTATAAGTTTAGCTGAAGGATCTTGATGCCAGATCACAAGATAGAATCTGACATATAATATTCATATGCTAAATCAGGGAGAAAGCTTTGGATAGTTATCACATGCCATAATGCAAACAGCACAAGATGGACAAAGGGGTTTACTGATACGAGTCATAAATATTCAGCCAAAAGATTAATGTACTTTCATGATATCCTGCCCACTCACCCCCTCTTAAAAACAAACCAAATCTGGTCCTTCTCGAACCCAGATGATCATATACACCCAATAAGAACTAAAAGAAAGTAGGTAGTATCCCATTTATAGACCATGATGCCACAATGTAAGTAGCAAAAAGTTGCTCCAAAATGAGCTGCTAGTCTGAGAAGAAGACCAAGCTGTTAGACCAGCTGTGGTAAGTCTTATGGGTCCAGATAAGTGCAGATGAATCAAATTTTGGTGGATCTACATTGAGTGACACAAATTTTACTAGTGATATCTTCAAAAGAAACCTCGTTAACTTAATGATAGCAAAAGACATCCCCAAATTCAAACTAACCCTTTTATGATGCACCTTCCTTGACTTGGGTGGACCAGTAACTTTATCTTCCTTGTTGCCATCCCTGTATAAAAGATAACAGACAGAGAAACAGCATTAAAATGAATTATGATATAAGAGATAGAAAATAGGCTCCAAGGTACAAGGCAGAAGTAAAATGGAACAGCAAAGCTCCATATGAGGTTAATTGGGCGGTAGCCCTAGATTCTGATCCCACATGGGAAGCAAGTGCTTCATTCAACAAATTTACAAATCCACTTTGACGTTAAGATTTACCATGACTAGAAGACATTAGCACAACATTTGGTACACTCGGCCTTTATATCAAAGAAAGCACAACATATAATAAATATCTAGTTTAGCCCTAGCAACCACTATTTTTTTCCGTTTACTCTCTCGCTTGCTGAACTCGAAACATATATTAAACATTCTCTCAATATAGTAGAAACCAATGGATCTGAAAATCACAGATGGTGATGAACAGAATTACCACAATCCTACACCCTTCAGGCGGTACCACCTCTCTTTTCCCTCTCTCAAGAAAAACTCACCCAAAATCACCACCCATTTTTGACAGCACCACTTTGTCAACCATAATCCAGTCCACACTCAAATATACTATATGGAAACTGAGAAATCCAACATGGTTGGTCCAGATCCCACCGACATCCATAGACCAAAAATAGTCAAGGCTAAGACATAGTTCCATCAGTCATCCCACAAAATGCAACCGCTTAATCATAGAGCAACGAAATCCCAGTTTGATACCAGTATTTCACTATCGGTCCTACAAGATAAATACATATTCCCCAATCATACTTATACTACAAATGCGTATTTCATTATCAGTCCTACAAGATATATACATATGCCCACATCATACTTATACTATGCTGTCGCCTGTCGGTATTTCACTATCAATCCTATGACTCTATGACTTACACTCTCTTTAGACTCCAAAGTATATCAATCCTCTCATTCAAATATTCAATCAATTCTCAGATAATATGCAGAAACATAACTCGTAATTCAAGGACAGAACATCAATACGAAAAACCAATACATACCCAATAGCATCGATACTAATTGGCAGAGAGCGAACTACTTCCTTGCCTTTACTCATTCTTCTATCAGCAGTTCTTCGACTATAAACCGAACAAGGCTCCACAACCTCACAGTCTCCGGTACCTAAAATCAAAACCAGAACACAAACCACATGAATACATAACAATAAATATCAAAACATTTTCGAAATATAAATATATATCACAACAAACAAACAAACTCATCACAGAAATTCACTATTCAATACACAATTGACAGACCCTTCACATAATTTAACACACCCATTAGAGCTCAGAATCCAATTTCAACCAAAACAAACAAACCCCATCTCATCAAAATAAAAACCCAGTTCAAAAATGAAGCTAAATAGCGCAACACAGCTGTCGATTCCCAAACTTAAAACCCAGTTCAAATTCATAAACCCTAGACGACTTAGACTCAAAACCGAAGAAAATTACCAGAAACCATCCCAGTCTTCGTGGGCGTGGAGGCGACAGCAACAGAACTACTAGGGCTTACTAGTGTGGCAGATTCAACAACATTCAAACCAGGCTTGGAATTGGAGTTAATGCCAGCGTCATTGGCGACTATTTTTTTGAAAGCAGAAGCGAGAGAGGGCTTCTTGTTGGCGGGGGAGGTGGTGGTAGTGGTGTTGGTGCAATCTGTGAGAACTTTTCTCTTGTTGGCGGCGGCGGCGGCGGCGGTGGTGGTGCAATCTGCGAGAGGTTTTCTCTTTCTTCTTCCACCTTCCATTTTTTCTTTTTCTTCTGGGTCTGGTAGTGAGAGTTTTTCACGGAGAATTTATTTCTATTTTTGGGGTATAAAGATCGGGCGAGAAGACGACGCTGCGCGGGACGGCGGGAGAAGATGCTGGACAGCGGGTGACACGGCGCGGCGGCAGATCGGCGTATGTGAACGGTGGACCGTGGCGCGGCTGGTGCTCAGGCTTGGGTTGGGTGGTCGGCTGAGAGAAATCAGAAGAGAAAATAGAGGATTAGAGATGAAAATGAAATGTTCAGGTTTTGATTTTCAAAGTACATATATATTATCAGTAAAATGACATAAACACCCTTTAATGTAAAATTATCATTTCGTCCTCATTAACTTGGTCAACCCGGAATACGATTAAAAAAATATGAACCCGATACAATTATTAAATGAATTAAACGGGTTGATCCATTAATTTACCCAACTCATTAATGCTCAACCCTAACATGTAATATTCATGTCGGATTCGTATCCACCCGTCGCGTCGGATTCCAAATTGCCACCCCTATATAAAGGTTGGAGTCAAGAAGATCCTTTCGACTTGACTAGAGTTTTTGTCATTCAACCCTTTTCAAGCCCAACCCATTTAATGGGAGAAATTATCTTTTCAACCCATTTTTAGGCCCACTCCATTTAACTAACGGATAAATTATTAACACGTAATAATTGAATTAATTTTTTTAACATCATCAGTGTTCACAAATTATAATTCATAATTCATGAATAAAAAAATGAGTTTACCATTGAAGACCATGAATTATGCAAACTATTTTGTTCATTCACAAACTGTAATTTACAAATATTAATGGTGTTTAAAATGCACATTTTTTTCTTGGTGAAGACTAAGGGATGGTTCTAACCCAAAAACCAAGTTACGGGCTAGATGAGTCAAGTCACATTCATGGACAATTACTCAAAAGTTGTTATTGTATATTTACCTAATTCTTTTCTTTTTCTTTAACAGATTGCCATCATGTCCATGGTTGAAATCAGTAACATGTATATACAAATTATTGGAATACCTTTGTCTTTTTCTATTTCAGCTTTTGCAAAATGAAAAATATATGAGGTTACTTCGAAAAAAATGCATAAGGTGATGCTGGAAAAAATGGATCCAAATTATTTTACAGGTGCCTCCAAGACGTCATAAATAGTCATTCATGGTATCTAAAAACTAATTATCATTTGATGTATCAAGTTATTCAATATAATTGTTTGTCACATATTTTACTTACATTCATTTGCCATTACTTTCCTTTTTTCTCACAATACCACTTACAGTTAGAGTAATCTAAATTTAGATGACTATCATACTAAATAAACGATTTTTCGCCAACAAATGTATTTTGCCACTAAGCCACACTAGACGATGATATTCATTTGCCATTGTTTGTCCGCTAGATACATAGCTTTGATCCTCTATAACATTTTCAAATAGATAATGCCTCGGAGGTTTATCTAAATTATATCTTTTAAAGATAAATAATAGAGACCTTATATATCATTATTGTCATTTAATCATCTTCAAATTAATAATACCAAACCATACATTTTGTTAACTTTTATTCACTTCTGACAATAGAAGTTAGAAATGAAACTAAAGAGTAACAATAGTAGGTAGTTTATAGAATCTTGCTTGGTGTAATGTTATTATTTTAAGGGTCTGAATTGCAAAGTTGTCCGGCAACGGAAAATACAAAAACTAAGCAAACTTAGGAGAGCTAGATCGTTTATTCAATTATTGAAACCATTACTTCTATCATTTATAATGTTTTGTGATCGAACAACCCAATCCTAGTTGACAAATATTTTTAATACACAATATACATTAAGATATTATCTCAATGCTGATCTTACTTTATACTGCATACTGAGATTAAAAAGCTTGATCTGAAAAGAAATGAACAAAGGTTTAGTCATATTGATGAAAATAGTCTTGATCACAAGAAATGCAAAAACCAAAACGAAATATGAACACAAAGATGGTTAGTTACCATCAGACCATCAAATCCAAAAATTTAAACTGATAGGAAATGATCAAATTACAGTATTTAAGATTTGATGTTGACACATGACATACTTCCTCACGTGTAATGTGAATAGATGACATACATCGGACATATGTTAAACGTCACTTACCATTATAATATATGTAATAAGAATTCGAAATAAAAAGGGGAGAGAGGGTTTAAACCAAAGACCTCCAAGCTCTGATATCATATTAATTACCATTACACCCAAAAGCTGATAAGAAATGATCCAATTATAGTATTTAAGACTTCAGGTTGACACATCACAGACATAACCCTACACATTGACTCATGTTTTAGAATTAACTAAAAAGCATTGGCTTTAGATCCTTTAAAAGATACATAAACCCGTGTTTCCTTGAAAGGTTAATTGTTAGATACATTTTGGATGTTGAGATGTTAGCTACGTACAAAAATAGTCACTACACCAAACCAAAATAACTTGAGAATACTAACAAAACTTTCAAATTGTTAGGTGAATTATTATTAATGTAATATAATTGCATACCTCTGAAGGAAAATTCGATTTTAATTCGAATGCGGAAACGTGAATTTGAAAAATTTTCAAACAAAACAAACCAGATCGATACTAGTAATAACGATTCAATAGTTAAATTAATAAGATCGAATCTTACCTTGCATGAAGATTGAATTGATCCCTTTTGATTCGCAGATTCTTCACCACCTGATCTTCCTTGCTATGACTCTTCACAAAAGAAACTGCGTGTGGGCACAATCTTTTTTAAGATCCTTTTGAAGTAGATGGTTATTTGGTGATTTTTAATCAATGGAAATTTTTGGTTCAAGTAGCTAAAAATTCTCTCTACCACCACTACTATTACCAATCATAAAAACATCTTTTTATATATTGATAAACTAGGGCTATTCCTATTTAACAATGAATCCAAATTCCTATTTAAATTGAAAGAATTAATTTATATCCAATATGGAATCAAATTCCTTATTGGATTAGAATTCTATTCTTTTAATTTAATATGGAATCTAATTCCTATTAAATTAAAACTCTTTTAATATAATTTAAATG
Source organism: Nephelium lappaceum (assembly GCA_021234005.1). Lineage (NCBI taxonomy): Eukaryota > Viridiplantae > Streptophyta > Magnoliopsida > Sapindales > Sapindaceae > Nephelium > Nephelium lappaceum. The sequence continues at coordinate 16,686,831 of CM037996.1, read as the reverse complement.
GAATCTTATTCCAATTAAAATTATTATTTCCATTAATTAATTAAATGATTTTTCATTAAATTAAATGATTCTAAATCATAATTAATTTAATGACATCATTTAGAATTGAACCCATGACCTCTACAAATAATTAAATAATTAACCATTAATTAAATAATTATAAATATTTAAATAATCAAATTATTTAAATAATTTATGAACATGTACATAAATTTTTATGTACATCAATAATCAGACAATTCAATTATATTCTTCAACTTGTTTCTTTATGTGGTTGTGAGCTAGTAAGGGGACCAAATAGACCTATAATTTGAGCTCCAATAATATCGGAATTATTAATTAAACTCTTTAATTAATAATTCACTATTATTAACCTTAGAGTTACTCCACTAAAAACTTAAGGTTGCACTCTCAAAATTATAGATGTTTTATACAATCTGAATTTTCAGTAGTCCATCGATTTAATCATTTTATATGATTCGATCCTCCACGAGTAGTTCATAATTAGAGCTAGGTTATTAAAATCCATTTTACCTCTCTAATTATATCTTGTTCCATTAAGTACTATTGATTCTCTAATGAACAATATATCCATAACAACTTATAAATTTATCTTTCCGTTTACTCGTAAACAGAAAGTTGAGCGCTCTTATTGTTCAAGACCTGAATCAACACTTAAGGGAACTACTCATCTACTTCTTACAAGAAGGAGTGGATTCTACTATTGTGTAGAATGTTCCCAGCCACTTATTAAATCACATCTCCAAAGTACGAAGCATATTGACCGTAAATCTATAACAGTCTTACCCATGTAAATCAAAAGATATGACCCAACAAATAGGAGTCCATAAAACACTCAGGATTAAAATCAATTCATATATGATCATCTACATGATAAAGAAAAATTTCTTTGTTTAACGGATATTAATAAGACATTCATTTTATCGTGGTCCAGTCCTATATAATATCTATTATATAAGTGCCTCAATTTTCATGTCGCTACATGAATAATCCTGGATAAGATTATCGTATCAAATACGAAATGGACCGTAGCTGTAGATTTACCACAAATAAAGTACCTAGCTTTGTTTGCTTTCTACGGACTCTTTTGATTATTAATCTCAAACTAAATCCTATTGTATATAACACTTACATACTTAATTTGAGACTACATGAGTAATCATGGATGTTATATAATATTCGTATGAAGCAAACATTTCATAAATGCACATTAATTTGAATAAAATAAACTTTATTTATTTATTATTTATTTAAATGTTTACAAATTACAAGTTTTTAGGGCACAATGTCTAAGAATCTCCCACTTGCCCTAGAGCAAATGAGACATATCTCGTAATCTTAGACCCACTATATGACCGTCAAACACTTTAGCCGTTAAGGTCTTTGTAAACGGATAAGCATGGTTGTCCTGTGAAACTATTTTCATCACTAACACATCGTCTCTATACTATGGCCCCACCACCTAGGGTGAATTCTGACCCAGATGTGGATTTTCTAAAATCCTTATCCGATTGAAAATCAAAATCTGTATATCCTATTGGAATCAAATTCTTACCAGAATATACTAACATATAGTTTCTCGTTCTCCTAAGATATTTGAGAATACATTTTACTTTCAGCCAATGATCCAATCCTGGGTTAGATTGATAACGACTGACTACTCCCACTGAATAACATATGTCAGGTCTCGTGCATAGCATAGCATACATGAGACTGCCTACAGAGGCATAGGGAATTCGTCTCATATCCTCAACTTCTTGAGGTGTCTTAGGACATTGTTCCTTAGACAAATGAACTCAATGCCGAGAAGGTAAATAACCTTTCTTGGAATTCTACATCGAATAACGTATAAAGATCTTATCAATGTATGATGCTTGAGACAATGCTAACAGTTTGTTCTTACGATCTCATATGATTTGGATCCCAAGAACATAACTAGCTTCTCCTAAATCTTTCATTTGGAATTGGTTAGCAAACCAGTTCTTTACATCAGATAATGCTCCTACATCATTCCCAATTAGTAGAATATCATCGACATAAAGTACGAGAAAAACCACTTTCTTATCGATGATACGCTTGTATACACAAGGTTCATCGACATTTTGCTCAAAACCATAAGACTTGATCGAAGTATCAAATCTAATATTCCAAGATCGAGAAGCTTACTTAAATCCATAAAAAGACCTTTGCAATTTGCAAACCTTTTACTCTTGACCTTGGATCACGAATCCCTTTGGTTGCACCATATAGATGCTTTCATCAAGATTATCATTCAAAAATGTAATCTTGGCATCTATTTGCCATATCTCGTAATCGAGACATACAGCTATGGATAGAAGAATACGAATGGACTTAAACATGACTACTGGTGAGAAAGTTTCTTCATAATCAACTCCCTCTTTTTGAGTATAACCTTTTGCCACTAGCCTAGCTTTGAAGGTCTCCACCTTCCCATCCACTCATCTCTTCCTCTCGTAGATCCATTTGCATCCTATGGGTTTTACCCCATCTGGTTGATCCATAAGTTCCCAGACTGAGTTTGAGTACATGGACTCCATCTCGAGATTCATAGCTTTAAGCCATTCTTCCTTATCAGAATCTTTCATTGCATCATGATATGTCAATGGATCATCTACACACTCATCAGAGATAGCAATCTGTGCCTCTCCGATATTTCTGTAACGAATAGGTGGTCTAATAACCCTTCCACTACAACGAGGTGGTAAATGATTCTGATGAAAGTTTGTCTGACGCTCAGACGTGGTTTTAACTATGTTATTATCAATAACTATTGTTGATTAGATACTGGTCGAACCAGGCAATAACTCATCGAGTACAATCTTACTTTGAGGTTTATGTTCTTTTATGTAATTATCTTTAAGAAACGTAGCGTTTGTCGATACAATTACTTTGTTATCTTGATGATCATAAAAGAATCCGCCTCTAGTTTTTCTGGAGTAGCCTACAAATAGACAAATTTGTGAACGTGGTTCCAACTTCTTAGTCTTATTTTTCAGCAAATGTGCTGGACACCTCCATATGCGAAAATGTTGCAAACTAGCTTTGCGACTATTCCACAACTCTAAAGGTGTTTTAGGAATAGACTTTGAAAGAACTACATTCAAGATATATACTGCAGTTTGCAATGCATATCCCTAGAAAGAACTATTTAAATATGAGAAACTAATCATAGATCTCATCATATCCTGTAGGGTACGATTTCTCCTTTCTGCAACACCATTTTGTTGTGGTGTTCCAGGAGCCGTGAGTTAGGATATAATCTCATTCTCAATCAAGTAATCCTTGAACTCTGTATCAAGGTACTCTCCTCCACGATCTGATCGTAGAGCTTTCAATGTTTTACCTAATTGATTTTCAACTTCAGTTTTAAACTCTTTGAACTTTTCAAAAGTTTCAGATTTTCGTTGCATTATGTAAACATACTCATATTTAGAATAATTATCAATGAATGTGACGAAATATTCATAACCACCTCTAGCTTTAACATTCATTGGACCACAAACATCCGAATGTATAAGCTCTAGATGTTCTTTGGCTCTATAACCTTTTGTCTTAAAAGGTCTCTTAGTCATTTTACCTTCTAAACAGGATTCACAAACAGATAAAGTGCCGATCTTTAACTCATTTAAAGTTCCGCTCTTTACTAGTCTGTCTATTCTGTCAAGATTAATATGTCCAAGTCTTAGATGCCAAAGATAGGTATCATCATTAGGAGAAATCTTTTATCGCTTTACTTTAGGTTTTTCAACTTTAAACAATTCAGCATTGAGCAGTGAATTACGTGTTAACGATCTTAACATGTAAATATTGTTTTCTAATATTCCAGAACAAATATTCAAACCATTTCTAGAAATAATAACATCTTTATTACTAAAAGAAATTGAATAATTGTACTCCAATAATCTAGAAACCAAAATCAAATTTCTTCTAAAATGCGGAATATAATAAATATTGTTCAAAACAATAAAACAATTATTTAAAAATTGAATTCTAACTTCTCCCATTGCTCTAGTTGAAATGACATCCCCAGTGCCGACTCGCATGATAAACTCGCTCTCATCAAGCTCCCTCCAAGAATTAATCAACTGTAAAGAAGAACAAACATGATTAGTGGCTCCTGAATCGATTATCCAGGTGAATAATTCATTCTCCACTAAGTAAGATTCAATGACAAGTAAATCATATTCACCTTTCATTTTCTTTTTGTTCTTGAGCTCTTTGAGGTACTTAGGACAGTTCCTTTCCCAGTGACCTTCCACATCACAATGAAAACATTTTCCTTTGGGTTTGGAAGCCTTAGAGCTCTTTGCTTCTTCTTTTGGGTAACCTGTTGCTTAGGCTTTGTCTTAGCCTTACTGGTGGTCCTTTTCCTCTTGTTCTTATTAGAAGTGGAAGTTTCAGCAACATTTGCTTCACTAGACTTAATCTTGTCCTTATTCATGGACTCATAAGTAGTGAGTTCATTGAGCAATTGAGTAATATTATACTACAGTTTATTCATAACATAATTGCTCTTGAACTGCATAAAACTCTTTGGGAGAGTTTGCAGTATCATGCTCATTTGGCTAGGCTCATCAATCACCCCACCATGAGTCTCACCTGTATTAAAATAGGTCATCATGTTCAAGACATGCTCTCGAACTGATGTCCCTTCCTTTATCTTAGCAGTCATAGCAACACAAACAGCTTCATGTCGCTGCTGCTCAGAAGGTTGCCCAAACATCCCTTGTAATGACTCCATCATCTGAGATGCTGTAGTCATTGCCTCATGCTTCTTAGCAAGCATGTCGGACATTCTTGCTAACAGGTAGCAACGGGCCTTTTCATCAGCCTTAACCCAATTTTGGTAGGTTTCGCGTACATTACGCGTGGCATTTGCAGATGGCACAAGAGGACACTCCTCCGTCAGGATAAATTTTAAATCCTTACAAACCAGAATGACATTCATATTATTTTTCCAATTAACATAGTTATCCCCATTCAGTTTATCATTGGCAAGTATGGTAATTAAAGGTGACGACATTGCTGAAATAAATAAACAAAATATTTTATTCAAAATTTGCTTCATATGAATATCATAAATTTTAGCATAAAGTTAAACATGATGCATTATACATGAATAATGAATCAGAAATACCCTAAAAAGAATTACTATGCCACGATAATCTGATATGCCACAAATAAATGCCACCTTAGAGTAGGTCAAATATTTGTATGTTAGATTGAGAAAATCTCAGTCGAATAATATAATAGAATAACTCTTATTCCTATATTATCTGACTACCGCTTATTTCGATCAAAAGAATAAACTAACTAATTAATTTATTCCTTTGTGAGTGTAACCCATCATTTCAGATCTCTCAAACTTAACTTGAGAATTACCAGCCTTAGGGTAGGTTAATCCCAAAATATATCCAGAAATCTTATCCGTTAGGAAGTCAACCTTGATATTGACCCAAATGGACACCACCCTTAGGGGGACGAAAACAAAGTCGTCTCGAGGCGCCACTCAAATCTCACGGTGTTGAACTAACGATGGAGACCGTGGGATATATTGTCTTATATCCTTCTCCCACTCACTATTTTAGGATTAGGGTTTTCTATTTTAATATTCCTAGTCATCATCTTAGATTATTAACGGCTAACAAGTATAATCTAAGTTACTAGGAATCAGTATGTTACTAGAATCATCATCCCATTAACACCTAATAAATTACCAGATTTTTAACTCTTAAAAATCTAATTTATTATGAAAGATCTAATCTATATAATCTAAACTCTTTAATTATGAAGATTAGATTTAATGAGAGATTACTCAATTTTAACTCTTAAAATCTAATCCACATTATAACTACTAATTATTTGAAATATATTTATTTTAATTACATTAAAACTAATTATATATTTCTAATTTGTGAACCTAGGATTTTCAACTAAAATCCTAACAAATTATGAAATTGGTATTTAATGTATTATTATCTCTATTTTAACTAATAAACTATTTAATAGAAAAATAAATAATAATATATATATGTATATCATATTATAATGCAACGAGTAGGCACTTTCTATTCTATATGACATATTTTATGCATGATCATGTTATCAATAAATTATTCAATAATCACATGATAAACAATTAAAATAAATAACATGTGATTGACCGGGTTTTTTGGCTTTAACAACCTAAATCTAATTTTAATTATTACAAAAATTAACCAAGGCATTCCTTGGTCTTCCCTTGTAGTCTTCAAGGACTTCATGGTCTTCAAGGTCTTGATGGGCTTTTAATGGCTTATAATTAAATCTAATTTAATTATCAAGAACCTCCATCAAATGGATTGGTTTACAAGTTAATTTCTTGATTTTTAAAGCCAACAGAGAAATATTCAAGTGTGCATACATGTGCAGATTTTGCATCATCAATCATGTGTACTAAATGCACATGTGGCGCATACTCATGCAACCAGTGCATTATCATTCACGCACAAACAGGTGCATTAATTGCACTGTTTTGTGCATCACACTCATGCAGGTTCCTCCACGCACACGTGCACAATTTGAGCATGCTACCTGTCATGCACCACAAGCACCAACCTGTAGCAATTTCAGTCTCTATTTGTAGCCACTGGATGAACACCCAACTGGTTCAAGAAAACAGTCCTTCATGCATTGCCGAACTCCATTCAAGCGCAGCCAAACTGAACCACAACTGCCTTGCGGTTCATCAAACTGGTTCGCAAACCAGTCATCTGACCGCATGTGCTACTGGTTCAAAACCTGTCTCGCGTCGCGCAGCTGCTGAATTTTACGCACTCAAACTGGTTCAAAACCAGTCATCACGCCATCAGACCTGCACAATCGTTGCGCACTGCAGTCCAACTGCATCAGCGCTGCACACTGCAGCGCAGCAATCGCACCAGCGCTGCACACTGCAGTCCAACCGCATCAGCACTGCGCACTGTAGCGCAGCAATCGCACCAGCGCTGCGCACTGCAGTGCGCAGCAACCGCATCAGCGCTGCGCACTGCAGTCCAGCCGCACCAGCACAGCACACTGCAGTGCAGCTGACAGACCCCTTTCACTAGGCGATCTGCTGGCACCCTACGGTGACCCTCCAGCTAGCCCTTGCGCTCAACTAAAGGATCCCCCGCAGAGCTAAGCCATATTCTTTCTCAATCTTTTTCGAAAACAGCGGAATCGAGAGGAAATTTTTCATTTTTGTTTTAAACTTTTACAAAATGTTTTATAAAAATTTGGGCAGCATCCCGTCTGTTTTTCGGACTTTGCCACCCTGTAAATAATAAAATTTAACACTTCTAAAATCATAAAAACAATTTCCCCCAAACAACGGAGCCTCAGGCTCTCATTTTCCAACACAACCACAACCACAATTTCATGTTTCAATTTAAGAATTGATTATCAATAAAACTATATGTCATGCATCAATTTACTTCAAAAACATAATTTAAATCCACAAAAGAATATTTACAAAACATGTGGATATAACAAAATATTTACATCACTTAACATTAAACCAAAAGATAATTGGGAAATCACATTAGCACTGACGCCGCGACTGTCTAGTGTCGCCCGGGGAAATCCGCAGCTATGGTACCTGTGCCTGGGAGGTTTGTTTAAAAATACAGAAAACGTTGGGTGAGCTTTAGAAGCCCAGTGAGTGTCATATAGTATCATTTAAAATCATACTTTATAAAAACCTCCCTAAAACATTTTCAAATTCATTTATTTACAATCAAGTTTCATGCATTATTAATATAAAACACATATTACACGGTTATCAACTTTATAAAGGGATCTCCTATGGTTGCGAGGTTTTTATTCAAAAAAATCATTTTTCTTTTCATAAACCGAATATGGTCCGACTCCGCTCGAAGGTGTCCAGCCAACCAATCCGGCTCCCGCCAACCTATAGTGACCCGTGCCTCATGGCCCTCTAGTATGGAGCGGAATCCTGCATCGCTCTTTTCCAGGTCATGCAGCGGAATCCTGCATCGCTATAGAGCAGACTATGTCTCGCTCGGGTAAGCTAGCATATAATATACCTTTCACGTGCATTGGCCTAATCTCTTAAACATGTGACTGACACGACTCTTTGCGGGTATCTCCCATGGTTAGTATAGTTAATAACATGCTGACACTACTACTCTACCAATGCACGCTTCAGGTACTCTACCCAGACCGTACTTATATGATACTATATGGAAAGCCATAGGTTTTATTTTCATATTTTCAATCCATTTCACATATAAGCAATTCAAACATGAAACCATCATTTCATGAAATCACAAAATCATATCATCAGTTACCATGCCATTTATCATTCAAATCATATTTCATTTTCATCAAAAATATCAAAACATGTATGAAACATCCATTCATTTATCAAATCAACAAAAACGTATTAAAATCAGTTTGACACTCACCTTTAGCTATCACTTCCGGATGACTATCCGGAAGGCTCTAAAACTGCGCTCTAGCGCTCTTCCTTTGCTCCACCGAATCGCTCGTCACCTACACAACATATATATACGTAAATTTACGTTCACGTCGACTTCCGAAAACTCAAAATAATAGAAGTTACATCATCGCTCCTAAGCGACCCTTTTTAGGCGTAACTCTCCATTTTGATTCCTTAATTAAATCTCTGACTTTTATTAACCTCAATACGCCTAATTAAACTTATTAGGGTCATCCGAACTTCCAACGGACGCCATAAGGGTCAGTTTACAAGATTACCCATTAAACTAGTTTACGCGCGTTTTGGTTTCTCTTTGAATCTTTGGTATTTTCTTGGTTTTCTAACCTCCTTATCAACTTCAAATACTTATTTTTCAACTTGTTTTCACTCAAAAACAACCAACCCACAATTCACAACGAAATCCATCTCAAATCAACTTATACACCAACAAAAATCATCATTTTCAAACTTAAATAACTCACCCCTTTTTCTATTGCGTTGACTTCGCTTTGGGGTGGTTTTGGATTGACTTTGGCATGGATCTGAGTTGGGTTTCAGCTGATTTTCTTCCTCCTTTCTTCCTCTCTCTTCCTCTCTCTCTTTTTCCCTTGGTTTCGCCGTGATTCGCCACTGGTTTCACCGTCGATCTGCACGCGTAGAGAGCTATTCTAGATGCTGGATCAGCTCCGTTTCAGCTCCGTTCAGGTCGAGTTTGAGCTGATCTAGGTGCAGGTTGGGTTGGAGTAGCTCGTCGGCGTCTCCTCCGCGTAGATCGAAGCTGTCTCGCCGGCCGTTGCAGCTCGTCTCCACCTAGATCTGTCACGGTTCTACTGCAGGTTTTGCTTCGGTTTGCGGCGGCTGGATGGCTGGACGGCGATGATGGCTGGTCGGCCGATAATCTTCTTCTTCTCTCCTTTTTCTTTCTTTTCTCTCTTCTTCTTTCTTCGCGAGAAAGAGACTGGTTCTGTGTTGATTTAAAAGTCAACACACATTTCTTGGCTTCTGTTTTCCTCCACATAAATCTCATTAATTTCACTTACACCCTAAAACAATTCCATTATCCTCCCTTAGATTATAGCTTAATCTTACTACGACCACAATTATTAAAAATTATCTTCACTTTAGTCCCTTTTTACATTAAAGATTATTCGATTCCATTTACCATTTTAACTTTCCGTTTAATCTCCAATTGAATTTAAATCAATTCCTATGGGTTCTCTATAACCTTAAACGTCTCCATAATTCATTTAGGGTCTTTAATCAACACTTAGGAACTGTTCCTGGAAATCCGTACAATAATAAAAATAGAGGTTTTACAATTCTCCCCTCCTTATAAAAATTTCGTCCTCGAAATTAAATTACATACCTTACTCAAACAGGTGAGGATACTGAGCTCGCATCTGCTCCTCATGCTCCCATGTAGCTTCTTCAGATCTGAGATTCCTCCACAAGACTTTAACCATTGGTATCGCTCTACGGCGCAACACCTGCTCTCTACGATCCAAGATCTCTACAGGCTGCTCTTCTTAGGATAAATTCTCTCTAAGTTGCACCGGCTGTTCTCTAAGAATATGCGAAGGATCTGCTACATATTTCCGTAACATGGAAACATGGAACACATCGTGGATATTTGCTAACTTTGGTGGCAGTTCCAATCTATAAGCCACCTCCTCAATCCTTTCCACGATCTCATACAGCCCTATATACCGCGGACTCAGCTTGCCTCGCTTCCCAAATCTTAATACTCCTTTCCAAGGCGAAATCCGCAGAAACACTCTATCACCCACCTGAAATTCCAAATCCCTTCTTCGATTGTCCGCATAGCTTTTCTGTCTATCACTGGCTATCTTCAGCTTTTCCCTGATCACATTTACTTTTTCTGTAGTGATCTGGACAATCTCTGGGCCAATCAATTTCCTCTCACCTACCTCATCCCAATAAACTGGGGTTCTACATTTCCTGCCATACAACGCTTCATAAGGTGCCATCTCTATACTGGACTGGTAGCTGTTGTTGTATGCAAACTCTATCAATGGTAGGTGAATATCCCAGCTTCCCTTGAATTCCATAATGCAAGCTCTCAACATATCCTCAAGGGTCTGGATATTCCTCTCGGATTGGCCATCCGTCTGTGGGTGAAATGCCGTACTGAAATGTAATCTGGTGCCTAAAGCTTCCTGCAACTTAGGCCAGAATCTCGATGTAAACCGAGGATCTCTATCTGATACAATAGACACTGGGGCGCCATGCAATCTAATGATCTCATTCACATATAACCGCGCCAACCTATCCAAGGAGTAGGTAGTCTTAATCGCTAAAAAGTGAGCAGACTTCGTCAATCGATCAACAATCACCCATATAGCATCATGCCCACTCTGAGTCCTTGGTAGCCCTACTACAAAATCCATAGTAATCCTCTCTCATTTCCACTCAGGGATCGGTAAGGGCTGCAGTAAACCTGCCGGTTTCTAATGTTCTGCTTTAATCTGTTGACAAGTCAAACATCTGGAAACGAACTCTGCTATCTCTTTCTTCATTCCTCTCCACCAATAGTGATCTCTCAGGGTCCGATACATCTTCGTACTCCCTGGGTGCATGGCATAAGCAGATGAATGTGCTTCTTCCATGATTTCTTTCCTTAAATCTCCCACATCTGGCACACACAATCTTTGATCCAACACCAATGTCTCGTCTTCTCTTAGTGCAAAATTACCTCCTTGCCCAGTTTCAATTCTACCCTTGAGTTTCATCAATTCTGGATCCTGCAACTGTAGCTCTCTAATACGATCCACCAGAACTGGACGGACGTGAAATGCTGCTACTAATGCCCCTGAGTCCGTCGTCTCCAATCTGACACCCATGGATCTCAACTCCACTAGCAAAGGTAGATACTCCACCTTCAACTGAGCCAATGAATGAGTATACTTACGACTCAAGGCGTCTGCAACTACATTCGCCTTGCCTGGATGATACTCTATGGTGCAGTCATAATCTTTAATGAGTTCTATCCACCTCCTCTGCCTCATATTCAATTCCTTCTGGGTGAATAAATACTGCAAACTCTTGTGATCAGTAAAAATTCTGCATGATACACCATATAAATAATGCCTTCATATCCTCAAAGCAAACACTACTGCTGCGAGTTCAAGGTCGTGTGTTGGATAGTTCTTCTCATGATTTTTCAACTGTCGCGATGCATATGCCACTACCCTATCATTCTGCATCAACACACACCCTAAACCCTGCCTGGAGGCGTCACAAAACACAGTAAAGCCATCCTCCCCTGACGGAAGGGTAAGAACTGGTGCTGAGGTCAACCTATGCTTCAGCTCATCAAAGCTATACTGGCACTCATCTGACCATACAAACTTTTCCTCTTTTCTTGTCAGTCTTGTAAGCGGAGCTGCTATGTTTGAAAATCCCTCAACAAACTTTCTGTAATAGCCTGCCAATCCCAAAAAGCTCCTAACCTCGGTCACATTCGTAGGTGCTTTCCAATCTAAGATCGCTTCTATCTTCTAGGGATCCACACTCAATCCATCAGCCGATATCACATGTCCTAAGAAAACAATCTGATCCAGCCAAAACTGACACTTACTAAACTTCGCATATAACTGGTGCTCTCTTAGGGTCTGCAAAACTATCCAAAGATGTTCCGCATGCTCCTCTGGACTACCTGAATACACCAAGATATCATCAATGAATACAATCACAAATCTATCCAGATATGGCCGAAACACCCTATTCATCAGATCCATAAATGCGGCCGGAGCATTCGTCAATCCAAATGGCATCACTAGGAACTCATAATGTCCATACCGGGTCCTGAATGCAGTCTTAGGAACATCTTCTGCACGAACTTTCAACTGATGATAACCTGATCTCAAGTCTATCTTAGAATACATTCTGGATCCCTGTAGCTGATCAAACAAATCATCAATCCTCGGGAGTGGGTACTGATTCCGTATCGTCACCTTATTCAACTGTCGGTAATCAATGCATAACCTCAAACTCCCATCTTTCTTCTTTACAAAAAGTACTGGAGCACCCCACGGAGATGTACTTGGCTTTACAAATCCTTTATCCAACAACTCTTCCATCTGAACTTTTAACTCTTTTAACTCTACTGGAGCCATCCTGTATGGGGTAATGGAAATTGGTCCAGTTCCCGGAATCAGGTCTATCTCAAACTCTATCTCCCTATCTGGTGGCAATCTTGGGAGATCCTCTGGGAACACATCTAAGAACTCTCTGACCACTGGAATCTCTTCAGGGTAAACTTCACTCTTTTCCGTCTCAACCATATAAGCTAAATACCCCGACAACCCTTACGAAGCATCCTACTGGCTGTCATTGCAGTGATCAAACTAGTAGCAATCACCTTCCGTACCCCACGAAATACTACCTCTGGCTCCCCAAATCGTGCCAACTTAACTTCTTTTCTGTAACAGTCCACTGTAGCTCTATACTTGGATAACCAATCCATTCCTAGTATAACATCAAAATCCTGTATATCTAATACAATCAAATCTGCCGGAAACTCTCTCTCCTCAATCACAATCTTCCCATCTCTAATCACTGTGTCTGCTATCAATGAGTTCCCGGTCGGAATGGATACTAGTATACTACTGTCCAATGGTACAACTAGTGCATTCACTTTCATCGCAAAAGGCACGGATACGAAAGAATGCGTAGCCCCTGGGTCAATCAAAACATAAGCAGAATAGTCAAAAATCGAGATCATACCGGTAACAACCTCCGGAGCTACATCGGCCTCCTGCTGAGTGACTGCAAAAACACGAGCCTGGGTGTTAGGTCTACTAGTCTGAGCTGCTGAAGTAGACGGTCCTCTGCCCATCGCACCCCTGGTAGAGACTGAGGTACCCCGTCCTCTTGGTGTGCTGTCGTGGGCAACCAAATTAAACCTATACTCCTAAAAATTTATATAGTGATGTGAGTAAGGATCGTTCCCACAGAGAGTATCTAGCTTAGTTTTATGCTACACGAACAATGTTGGGGGAGAGGGATTTGAGTATAATAAAAACAATTTTAAGAAAAATAACTAAAGAACAATTCAAATTGAAATATTAAAATCAATCAGAAGAACAAACGTTGGTCTAAGTCAACATCCACCTTCGGAATTTTATAACTATCATCGATGCAAGTATATATCAATTCACACCTTAAATATTCACCGTTGGAACCATTTTTTTATTTTTCCTATCTCTCCTTAATTGCAATTAATTAGAAAACAGATGATCTAACCAATCCTAACTATTAAATAACCCAAGACAAGAACTAAAGGTTTAATTTAATAGTAGCCTTAAGAATAAAAGAAATTGATGAAGCTAAACAACACAAGCTCAAGCGGTTGCATTTAATTTAGTCGAACATTCTTCCTAAAATCTAATAATTTCTGATGTAGCAATTCATTAAATTTTAGTTGCTTCACAAGTTAGAGAGATCAAACAATTACGGATTTGATATCTAACTTAGCAATAGATTGTAACGAATAATAAACTAGTAGGCCTTCTAGTAATTACACGAGACAATCATGAAAATAAGGATAGAAGAACATCCAATACCCAAGGCATAAATTGAACAATAAAAACAAATTAGATCTCACAATTTTATTGATTCCGAGGCTTCAGTTTCCTTCGACCAACTATAAAAATTAGCCAAGCATGGCCATCATAAAAACTTGAAGAAAACTATCAGAGATCAAGCAAGAAGAGATGCCAGACTAATGATTTCTCCTCTATTTTATACACGGCAATGCCCTTCTCAGAGACCAAAAATTTGCTAATCAAATTAAACATTGTCCTAAAATAACAAAATTCAAATTTAACTAATTAAGGAAAATAATAAAAATAGCCTCAACACTAGAAGGAAAGTTGTGATTTCAGTTGGGATTTTCGTGCATCAGATTTGGAAGCTTCCAAAAATAAGTTGCTTCAAGTCAACATCAAACTTGCAGGCTAAGTAACATTCCAGAACACCAACAGTGCAGGTGCGGCAACTTTAAGCCCGATTTTGACCTTGATGCAGCTAGTATCTCTCAAAACTCAAAACATGAAAGTTGTAGAACTCTTTCTTGTCTTTCCATAGCATTTTGAATCATCTCGATCGGAGCTCAGATGAGAGAGTTATGTCCAGATTACGAACTGATGTCGAAACTGTCTAAAATCGCCCAAAAAACTCTGTTTTGCTCTTAATGTCTCCATTTGAATTCTAAATCAAAATATAAGAATAGTGAGTTCATTTAGGCACCAAATAAGCATAAGAGACTAAACATTAAGAGAGAAAAATGTGACATTCTACATTCTCATCAAATTCTCCCACACTTAACTTTTGCTCGTCCTCGTGCAAAACTCAAATTCACTTTCCCAAAAATACCAAGGTTGTAATGCCATCAGCAAAAATAACCAAGCTTTTCAAAACTCATAACATATCATGAACAAACATTTTTAAACAACTTACAATTACTTAGTAAGCATTTCATCTTGAAGATGGAATAAACTAAATATGTAGATCCTCACAGAAATAAACACTCGACTCTCATGTGTTTGAAGGATTTGTGTTTCGCTCACATTCATTCCAATGGAAATGATTTACCATAAGCTTGCATATCTTCTCATTCTCCACCACTGTGATCACATGCATAACTCGAATCATAAGGACTTTTCAAAGGTTGTAACATGGTTTAGGGTCAAGGTGGGAAATATTTGGGAATGTAGCTCAAAAGCCATCGAAACTAGTAAAGCAAAAAAAAAAAAATGAATCAACTCAAGCTCAAATATATAACTCATGTAAAAACAACCACTCCATTCAGCAACTTCTTCAATTTGGCTTGAACGCATTTAAATCATGTAACACTCCTGCATTGAAAAAGAGATCGTTCAAAGGAACACTTTTCGTTCGTAGCAGGGAGCAGTTCTTTGCATAGTTTCCCTCTCTTTTATACATCACATATCAATAGCCTCCTTTTTTGGAATTTTATGAGGAAATATGATCATGGACAGATTGTAATATTAAAAGTAATTTCCTTTCATCGCTCTGGTTTTTTTTTTTTTTTTTTTTTTTCAAAATTACATCAATAGTGGAACTCATGAATTGAGAAGCAAAACATATTTCATTCCACTAGTCAAAGCCATACTGCAAATCCAGACACCCCCACACTTATTTCTTGCAAATCCATACATATCGTAATGATGAACAATGCTCCACTAGCTCTACGGCTTGGGTACAGGTATTCTTTTCAGGTTTAAAGTTTGTAATGTGATTCACCACAAAAAAAAACAAAGGTCAATAAAGCTCAAAGGGGTTCAACAAAGGAAAAAATTAATTACAAGGTAGGCTATTTGGCTCGTGTAGCTTATAACAAAGAGGGCCTTAATCATGTTCACGCATGCATGTGTCAATATGATCTCAAAGAGAATCAAGGCGAGTTCTAGAGAAACAAATCCATGATAGAATATCACACAGAAAAGAAAATAGTGAGACTGATATAAATGTGTTAGTCTAAAGGCTCAAAATCTCACCAGCTTTTGTCTACTGAATTTAGTCACTACCATTCTCAAGGAAAGAAGATTATTTATTCAATTATGTTATGAATTTTTCAAACTTAACTAACTCCTACTTATGACATACACAACAAAAAAAATCGTTGAAAATCACAAAAACAAAGAGTATAAATATTTTTTTTGTTTTTTTTTTTTGACAAATTAAACACACTTAAATCCCCTCCCCCACACTTAAAACTTACATTGTCCCCAATGTAAGGTCAAATGTAAAGAACAGACAAAGTAACTAAAATATAAATGCAGGAGTAAGAGGAAAAAGAAATGAACTTCCCTTGGGTTGCCTCCCAAGCAGCGCTTTTGTTTATTGTCGTGAGCTCGACTTAATGCTTCCTTTTTCAATTAGAATAAATTGGATCCTCAAGGTCCAATTGCGCCACATTCTCTACTTGGAAACCTTCATAGAAAAGTTTAAGTCTATGGCCATTCACCTTGAACACCTTGGAAGTTGCTAAACTTTGAATTTCTACCGCACCATGAGGAAAAACATTAGTAACAATAAAAGGTCCTATCCAACGAGAACGCAATTTACCTGGAAACAAACGTAGCCGTGAATGGTAGAGAAGGACTTTTTGACCAACTTTAAACTCCTTTCTTGAGATCATCTTGTCATGAAAAGCCTTCGTCTTTTCCTTGTAAATCCTTGCACTCTCATAGGCATCATTGCGAATTTCCTCTAACTCTTGTAGCTGCAATTTCCTGTGTT
>CM037996.1:16542521-16665021 GCA_021234005.1 Nephelium lappaceum | reverse complement strand
AACTCTAATAAACCACAAAAGGTAAACAAATAAACATAAAAAAGAATAAAAAAATAAATAAAAATAAATAAAAGTCCTATGCTAAAGCACAAAATTCAACTAGAAAATCTCCCCGGCAACGGCGCCAAAATTTGGTGTGCTGTCGTGGGCAACCAAATTAAACCTATACTCCTAAAAATTTATATAGTGATGTGAGTAAGGATCGTTCCCACAGAGAGTATCTAGCTTAGTTTTATGCTACACGAACAATGATGGGGGAGAGGGATTTGAGTATAATAAAAACAATTTTAAGAAAAATAACTAAAGAACAATTCAAATTGAAATATTAAAATCAATCAGAAGAACAAACGTTGGTCTAAGTCAACATCCACCTTCGGAATTTTATAACTGATCATCGATGCAAGTATATATCAATTCACACCTTAAATATTCACCGTTGGAACCATTTTTTTATTTTTCCTATCTCTCCTTAATTGCAATTAATTAGAAAACAGATGATCTAACCAATCCTAACTATTAAATAACCCAAGACAAGCACTAAAGGTTTAATTTAATAGTAGCCTTAAGAATAAAAGAAATCGATGAAGCTAAACAACACAAGCTCAAGCGGTTGCATTTAATTTAGTCGAACATTCTTCCTAAAATCTAATAATTTCTGATGCAGCAATTCATTAAATTTTAGTTGCTTCACAAGTTAGAAAGATCAAACAATTACGGATTTGATATCTAACTTAGCAATAAATTGTAACGAATAATAAACTAGTAGGCCTTCTAGTAATTACACGAGACAATCATGAAAATAAGGATAGAAGAACATCCAATACCCAAGGCATAAATTGAACAATAAAAACAAATTAGATCTCACAATTTTATTGATTCCGAGGCTTCAGTTTCCTTCGACCAACTATAAAAATTAGCCAAACATGGCCATCATAAAAACTTGAAGAAAACTATCAGAGATCAAGCAAGAAGAGATGCCAGACTAATGATTTCTCCTCTATTTTATACACGGCAATGCCCTTCTCAAAGACCAAAAATTTGCTAATCAAATTAAACATTGTCCTAAAATAACAAAATTCAAATTTAACTAATTAAGGAAAATAATAAAAATAGCCTCAACACTAGAAGGAAAGTTGTGATTTCAGTTGGGATTTTCGTGCATCAGATTTGGAAGCTTCCAAAAATAAGTTGCTTCAAGTCAACCATCAAACTTGCAGGCTAAGTAACATTCCAGAACACCAACAGTGCAGGTGCGGCAACTTTAAGCCCGATTTTGACCTTGATGCAGCTAGTATCTCTCAAAACTCAAAACATGAAAGTTGTAGAACTCTTTCTTGTCTTTCCATAGCATTTTGAATCATCTCGATCGGAGCTCAGATGAGAGAGTTATGTCCAGATTACGAACTGATGTCGAAACTGTCTAAAATCGCCCAAAAAACTCTGTTTTGCTCTTAATGTCTCCATTTGAATTCTAAATCAAAATATAAGAATAGTGAGTTCATTTAGGCACCAAATAAGCATAAGAGACTAAACATTAAGAGAGAAAAATGTGACATTCTACATTCTCATCACCTCTCATCTGGAAACTCCTACCTCCTCGTCTCTGACTCGTGCTCGGCTGAGAGGCAGCTGTAGCTGAAGATCCAGCCTCTGAACTAGTAGTGATCATCTGTGGACACTCTCGAATGAAATGTCCCTCCTGCCCACAATGGTAGCATGTGAGGCCTCTAGTCTTGGATTTGCACTCTCCCTCATGTCTCCTCCCGCAAATACTGCACTGTGGGAAAGTACCCCTGGTATCGCGGGATCCTCCTGAAGCCGCTGGTGATCTGAATGATCCCTGTCTAGAGGATGTCCCTCTACTCATCCTCCTCCCACCTGTCCATCTGGGCTTCTGGTCCTTCTTTATCGTCTTACTCGACCCCTCTTGTGGCTGACTGGAGCTACTACGCTTACTTCCTGATTGCCTACTCTGTTCATTTCTCTCTACCTCCAGTGCCGCTTCAACTAATCTGCCATATCTATCCTTTGGGGCCCACGAAAGATTAACTTTCAAATCTGCATGTAAACCTGCAAAGAATCTTTTACTCTTCTGTTCTTCATTCTCTGCAATCAGAGGAACTACCCGGATCAACTCTGAAAATCTCTTTTCGTAATCTGCTACGGACATAGATCCCTGCTGTAAACTGAAAAACTCATCCGTCCGTGCATCCTGGTACGTCTGAGGGTAAAAATGTACTCTGTACTCCCTCTCAATTACCGCCTAGGAAATCCCCTCCGGGTATCGTCTCTCTAGGGCCTCCCACCAGTCCTGAGCCCTATTCTCCAACAAAAATGAAGAGAACTCTACTCTTTGCTCCTCTGAGCAATCCATCACCCTATAAATTTTCTTCATACGATCCAACCATTCTAGGGCATTCTCTGGATCTCCCTTGCCATTAAACGGCGTTCCACCCAGCTTCTTTACCCTCTCTATATCATTCTTTCTCTCAACAGGAGCCTCTCGCGGCTGCTGTTGCTGCTGCAGCATCGCCGCTGCTAGCATCTGCGCAAACTGCTGCGGATCAAAACCTCTCATAGCCTGGCCACTCGGCCCAGCCTGCTCAAACGTAGGTGTAAACCCTCTATTTTTATTATTGTACGGATACCTAGGAATCGTCCCTAAGTGGTGATTAGAGATCCTAAATTAATTATGGAGACGCTTAAGGTCATAGAGAACCCATTGGAATTGATTTAAAGTCAATTGGAGATTAAACGGGAAGTTAAAATGATAAATGAAGTTGAATAATTTCTAAGGTAGAAATGGATTAAAGTGAAGATAATTTTTAATAATTGTGGTCGTAGTGAGATTAAGCTAGAATCTAAGGGAGGAGAATGGAATTGTTTTAGGGAATAAGTGGAATTAATAAGACTTGTGTGGAGGAAATTAGAAGCCCAGAAAATGTTGGTTGACTTTTCAAAGTGAAAAGCAAAACCAGTGTTCTCGCGAGAAAGAAAGAGAGAAAGAAAGAAAGAAAGAAAAGGAAGAAGAAAAGAGAGAAGAAAGAAAGAAGAAGAAGAGAAGAAGAAAGAAGAAGAAGGAGAAGCCACCACCGTGCACCATCGCCGGCCAGCCGTGGAGCTCGCCGTCCAGCCGTGAATTGAAGCAAAAATCTGCAGCAGAAACGTGCAGTAGAACTGTGGCAGATCGAGCTGAAATCGCCGACGAAACAGCCCCAATCAACGCCGATGAGCTGCCCCATCCCAACCTGCACCAAGATCAGCTCAAGCTAGACCTGAATGGAGCTGAAACGGAGCTGATCCAGCAGCCAAAACAGCCCCTGCGCGTGCAGATCGGACAGCAGATTGACGGCCAGAACAGCCGCAAATCGCGGCAGAACCAAGGGGGAAAGAGAGAGAGGAAGAGAAGGGAAGAAAAGAGGAAGGAAACCAGCCCAAACCCAGCTCAGATCCATCCCAAAATCAGTCCAAAACCATCCCAAAAGCAAAGTCAACGCGATAGAGAAAGGGGTGAGTTGTTTGAGTTCGAAAATGATGATTTTTGTTGGTATATGAGTTGATTTGAGATGGATTTCGTTGTGAGTTGTTGATTGAGTATTTTGAGTGAAAACAAGTTGAAAATCAAGTATTTGAGGTTGATAGGGAGGTTAGAAAGCTAAGAAAATGTCAAAGATTCAAAGAGAAACCAAAATCGCGCGTAAACTAGTTTTATGGGCAATTTGGTAAATTGACCCATACGGCGTCCGTTGAGAGTTCGGACGACCCTAATGAGTTTAATTAGGCGTATTTAAGTTGATAAAAGTTGGAAATTTGATTAAAGAATCAAAATGGAGAAATTACGCCTAAAAATGGTCAATTAGAGACGACGATGTAGTTTTTAATTATTTTGAGTTTACGGAGGTTGACGCAAGCGTAAATTTACGTATATATATGTTGTGTAGGTGACGAGCGATCCGGTGGAGCCAGGGAAGAGCGCTAGAGCGCAGTTTTAGAGGCTTCCGGAAATCCGCTTGGAATTAATAGCGGAAGGTGAGTGTCAAACTGATTTTTATACGTTTTTGTTGATTTGATAAATGAATGGATGTTTCATGCATGTTTTGATACTTTTGATGAAAATGAAATATGATTTAAATGATAAATGGCACGGTAACTGATGATATGATTTTGTGATTTCATGAAATGATGGTTTCATGTTTGAATTGCTTATATGTGAAATGGATTGAAAATATGAAAATAAACCGATGGCTTACCCATGATAGTATCATATTAGTACCGGTCTGGGTTGAGTACCCGAAGCGCGCATTGGTAGAGTTAGTACTGTCAGTATGTCACTAACTAAACTAACCGCGGGAGATACCCGCAAGATGTCGTGTCAGTCAGATGTCTGAGAGATTAGCCCAATGCGCGTGAAAGGTATATTATTTGCTAGCTTACCAGAGCGAGACAGAGTTCCGCTCTGTAGCGATGCAGGATTCCGCTACATGAACCGGATAGAGAGCGTTTCAGGATCCCGCTCTATACTAGGGTACCATGAGGCACGGGTCACTATAGGTTGACGGGAGCCGGATTGGTTGGCAGGACACCTTCGAGCGGAGTCGGACCATATCCGGTTTATGATAATGAAAACGACTGGTTGGCAGGACACCTTCGAGCGGAGTCGGACCAGTTCGTTTCATTAAAAAAAAAAAGAAGAGTTTTAGAATAAAAACCCCGCAACCATAGGAGATCCCTTTATGAAATTGAAAACCGTGCAATATATGTTTTATATTATTAATGCATGAAACTTGATTGAAAATAAATGAATTTGAAAATGTTTTAGGGAGGTTTTTATAAAGTATGGTTTAAATGATACATTATGACACTCACTGGGCTTTTAAAGCTCACCCAATATTTTCTGTATTTTTAAACAAACCTCCCAGGCACAGGTACCATAGCTGCGGAATTCCCCGGACGACATTAGATAGCCGCGGCGTCAGTGCTAATGTGATTTCCCAATTATATTTTGGTTTAATGTTAAGTGATGTAAATATTTTGTTAGATCCACATGGTTTTGTAAATATTATTTTGTGGATTTAAATTATGTTTTGAAGTGAATTGATGCATGACATGAGATTTTATTGATAACTAGTTCATAAATTGAAACTTGAATTTGTGGTTGTGGTTGTGTGGGAAATTGAGAGCCTGAGGCTCCGTAGTTGGGGGAAATTGTTTTTATGATTTTAGAAGTGTTAAATTTTATTATTTACAGGGTGGCAAAGTCCGAAAAACAGACGGGATGCTGCCCAAATTTTTATAAAATATTTTGAAAAGGTTTTAAAATAAAAATGAAAAATTTCCCCTCGTTCCGCTGTTTTCGTAAATGTTGAGAAAGAATATGGCTTAGCTCTGCGGGGGATTCTTTAGTTGAGCGTAAGGGCTAACTGGAGGGTCACCGTAGGGTGCCAGCAGATCGCCTAGGAAATGGGGTCTGTCAGTAGGTGGCTCAGCTGAGGCATTCACAGACTCAGTACCATGCTCAGACCCCTCAAAGAGTGGCGTCTCAGTAACTGGAGCTCCTGCGAGAGCTCTACCGGAACCCCGTCGACCACGTCCGCGACCACGTCCGCATCGATCCATAGTGCTGTGATTTCCAGACATCAAACTTATAAAGAATTTGAAAATCAGTTCAAAATAAGATGCATGACATTAAAATACATGTGGTTGTGTATTTCATTATCAAAACATAACATACTATACTTTTATTTTTCAAAATTGCGCTTGAACCGCAAGCTCTGATACCACTCTGACAGACCCCTTTCACTAGGCGATCTGCTGGCACCCTACGGTGACCCTCCAGCTAGCCCTTTCGCTCAACTAAAGGATCCCCCGCAGAGCTAAGCCATATTCTTTCTCAATCTTTTTCGAAAACAGCGGAATCGAGGGGAAATTTTTCATTTTTGTTTTAAACCTTTACAAAATGTTTTATAAAAATTTGGGCAGCATACCGTCTGTTTTTCGGACTTTGCCACCCTGTAAATAATAAAATTTAACACTTCTAAAATCATAAAAACAATTTCCCCCAAACTACGGAGCCTCAGACTCTCATTTTCCAACACAACCACAACCACAATTTCATGTTTCAATTTAAGAACTGATTATCAATAAAACTATATGTCATGCATCAATTTACTTCAAAAACATAATTAAATCCACAAAAAATATTTACAAAACATGTGGATATAACAAAATATTTACATCACTTAACATTAAACCAAAAGATAATTGGGAAATCACATTAGCACTGACGCCGCGACTGTCTAGTGTCGCCCGGGGAAATCCGCAGCTATGGTACTTGTGCCTGGGAGGTTTGTTTAAAATACAGAAAACGTTGGGTGAGCTTTAGAAGTCCAGTGAGTGTCATAGTATCATTTAAAACCATACTTTATAAAAACCTCCCTAAAACATTTTCAAATTCATTTATTTACAATCAGTTTCATGCATTATTAATATAAAACACATATTGCACGGTTATCAACTTTATAAAGGGATCTCCTATGGTTGCGGGGTTTTTATTCAAAAAAATCATTTTTCTTTTCATAAACCGAATATGGTCCGACTCCGCTCGAAGGTGTCCAGCCAACCAATCCGGCTCCCGCCAACCTATAGTGACCCGTACCTCATGGCCCTCTAGTATGGAGCGGAATCCTGCATCGCTCTTTTCCAGGTCATGCAACGGAATCCTGCATCGCTACAGAGCAGACTATGTCTCGCTCGGGTAAGCTAGCATATAATATACCTTTCACGTGCATTGGCCTAATCTCTTAAACATGTGACTGAGACGACTCTTTGCGGGTATCTCCCGTGGTTAGTATAGTTAATAACATGCTGACACTACTACTCTACCAATGCACGCTTCAGGTACTCTACCCAGACCGTACTTATATGATACTATATGGAAAGCCATAGGTTTTATTTTTATATTTCAATCCATTTCACATATAAGCAATTCAAACATGAAACCATCATTTCATGAAATCACAAAATCATATCATCAGTTAGCGTGCCATTTATCATTCAATCATATTTCATTTTCATCAAAAATATCAAAACATGCATGAAACATCCATTCATTTATCAAATCAACAAAAACGTATTAAAATCAGTTTGACACTCACCTTTAGCTATCACTTCCGGATGACTATCCGGAAGGCTCTAAAACTGCACTCTAGCGCTCTTCCCTTGCTCCACCGAATCGCTCGTCACCTACACAACATATAATACGTAAATTTACGTTCACGTCGACTTCCGAAAACTCAAAATAATAGAAGTTACATCATCGCTCCTAAGCGACCCTTTTTAGGCGTAACTCTCCATTTTGATTCCTTAATTAAATCTCTGACTTTTATTAACCTCAATATGCCTAATTAAACTTATTAGGGTCATCCGAACTTCCAACGGACGCCATAAGGGTCAGTTTACAAGATTACCCATTAAACTAGTTTACGCGTGTTTGGGTTTCTCTTTGAATCTTTGGTATTTTCTTGGTTTTCTAACCTCCTTATCAACTTCAAATACTTATTTTTCAACTTGTTTTCACTCAAAAACAACCAACCCCCAATTCACAACGAAATCCATCTCAAATCAACTTATACACCAACAAAAATCATCATTTCAAACTTAAATAACTCACCCCTTTTTCTATTGCGTTGACTTCGCTTTGGGGTGGTTTTGGAGTTGACTTTGGCATGGATCTGAGTTGGGTTTCAGCTGATTTTCTTCCTCCTTTCTTCCTCTCTCTTCCTCTCTCTCTTTTTCCCTTGGTTTCGCCGTGATTCGCCACTGGTTTCACCGCCGATCTGCACGCGTAGAGAGCTGTTCTAGATGCTGGATCAGCTCCGTTTCAGCTCCGTTCAGGTCGAGTTTGAGCTGATCTAGGTGCAGGTTGGGTTGGAGTAGCTCGTCGGCGTCTCCTCCGCGTAGATCGAAACTGTCTCGCCGGCCGTTGCAGCTCGTCTCCACCTAGATCTGTCACGGTTCTACTACAGGTTTTGCTTCGGTTCGCGGCGACTGGATGGCTGGACGGCGATGGTGAATGGCGATGATGGCTGGTCGGCCGACATCTTCTTCTTCTCTCATTTTTCTTTCTTTTCTCTCTTCTTCTTTCTTCGCGAGAAAGAGACTGGTTCTGTGTTGATTTAAAAGTCAACACACATTTCTTGGCTTCTGTTTTCCCTCCACATATATCTCATAATTTCACTTACACCCTAAAACAATTCCATTATCCTCCCTTAGATTATAGCTTAATCTTACTACGTCCACAATTATTAAAAATTATCTTCACTTTAGTCCCTTTTTACATTAAAGATTATTCGATTCCATTTACCATTTTAACTTTCCGTTTAATCTCCAATTGAATTTAAATCAATTCCTATGGGTTCTCTATAACCTTAACGTCTCCATAATTCATTAAAGGTCTTTAATCAACACTTAGGAACTGTTCCTAGGAATCCCGTACAATATAAAAATAGAGGTTTACAGCAGCAGTTCAGCCATCTATACGCAGCCTGTAGACCAGACCTGTGCACTGCAGTCCAGCCGCACACCAGTGCAACACAAACGCAACCTTTTGCCCAATTTTCGTGACAGAATTCAGCCCCGATGTTATCAATCTTCGCGTTTAAATCTTCGACAAAAATAAGATCCTAAATCTATGATTATAAGGAAATTAAATTTGCCACAAACGGCTTACAAATTAATCAAAATAAATTAACCAAAAACCATACAATTAACGATCAATCCATGCAAACCCCAATTCATCAAACATGAATATATATCAAATAATAATTTGTGTCTACTCTATACATACAAAGAATCAACAATCAAAAGGAAATTCACTAATTATTGAATCAATTATTAAACTAGCGGAACTCGGCTCTGATACCAATTGAAGGAAAATTCGATTTTAATTCGAATGCAGAAACGTGAATTTGAAAAATTTTCAAACAAAACAAGCCAGATCGATGCTAGTAATAACGATTCAATAGTTAAATTAATAAGATCGAATCTTACCTTGCATGAAGATTGAATTGATCCTCAAATTCACAAACAAAACAAGCCAGATCGATGCTAGTAATAAACGATTCAATAGTTAATTAATAAGATCGAATCTTACCTTGCATGAAGATTGAATTGATCTATTTTGATTCGCAGATTCTTCACCACCTGATCTTCCTTGCTATGACTCTTCACAAAAGAAACTGTGTGTGGACACAATCTTTTTTAAGATCCTTTTGAAGTAGATGGTTATTTGGTGATTTTTAATCAATGAAAATTTTTGGTTTAAGTAGCCAAAATTCTCTCTACCACCACTATTATTACCAATCATAAAAACATCTTTTTATATATTAGTAAACTAGGGCTCTTCCTATTTAACAAGGAATCCAAATTCTTATTTAAATTGAAAGACTTAATTTATATCCAATATGGAATCAAATTCCTTATTGGATTAGAATTCTATTCTTTTAATTTAATATGGAATCTAATTCCTATTAAATTAAAACTCTTTTAATATAATTTAAATGAAATCTTATTCCAATTAAAATTATTATTTCCATTAATTAATTAAATGATTTTTCATTAAATTAAATGATTCTAAATCATAATTAATTTAATGACTTCATTTAGAATTGAACCCATGACCTCTACAAATAATTAAATAATTAACCATTAATTAAATAATTATAAATATTTAAATAATCAAATTATTTAAATAATTTATGAACATGTACATAAATTTTATGTACACCAATAAACAGACAATCCAATTATATTCTTAACTTGTTCTTTATGTGGTTGTGAGCTAGCAAGGGGACCAAATGGACCTACAATTTGAGCTCCAATAATATCGGAATTATTAATTAAACTTTTTAATTAATAATTCACTATTATTAACCTTAGAGTTACTCTACTAAAAACTTAATGTTGCACTCTCAAAATTGTAGATGTTTTATACAATCTGAATTTTCAGTGTCCATCGATTTAATCATTTCATATGATTCGATCCTCCACCAGTAGTTCATAATTAGAGCTAGGTTATTAAAATCCGTTATACCTCTCTAATTATATCTTGTTCCATTAAGTACCATTGATTCTCTAATGAACAATATATCCATAACAACTTATGAATTTATCTGTTCGTTTACTCGTAAACAGAAAGTTGAGCGCTCTTATTGTTCAAGACCTGAATCAACACTTAAGGGAACTACTCATTTACTTCTTACAAGAATGAGTGGATTCAACTATTGTGTAGAATGTTCCCAGCCACTTATTAAATCACATCTCTAAAGTACGAACCATATTGACCGTAAATCTATAACAGTCTCACCTATGTAAATCAAAAGATATGACCCAACAAATAGGAGTCCATAAAACACTCAGAATTAAGATCAATTCATATATGATCATCTACATGATAAAGAAGAATTTCTTTGTTTAACGGATATTAATAAGAAATTCATTTTATCGTGGTCCAGTCCTATATAATCTCTATTATATAAGTGCCTCTATTTTCATGTTGCCACATGAATAATCCTAGATAAGATTATCGTATCAAATACGAAATTGACTGCAGTTGTAGATTTACCACAAATAAAGTACCCAGCTTTGTTTGCTTTCTACGGACTCTTTTGATTACTAATCTCAAACTAAATCCTATTGTGTATAACACTTACATACTTAATTTGAGACTACATGAGTAATCATGGATGTTATATAATATTCGTATGAAGCAAACATTTCATAAATGCACATTAATTTGAATAAAATAAACTTTATTTATTTATTATTTATTTAAACGTTTACAAATTACAAGTTCTTAGGGCACAATGCCTAGCAACCTCAACCTAATTTATCTCACAAACTCAAGAGGAAGAGGGGGCATCTGGCTACTTTTCTGGCATTGCATTTTGAAATGTTGGGAGTTCACTGTATGCTTCATGCAACCTCAGTAAAAGAGGGTATTTAGTCTACATGCACCATTGAGCAAAGGCCACGTTGGTACTTGCATGTTAAGAATTCTATTGGAAGGTTAGAACATAAGATACAGAGATTAAACAGATAATAAATGGTTATAATATATTACTTAAAAAAAAATGGATATTATATATAAAAGACAACAAAACATGGTAGAACTATGAAAAATGATCCATGAAACTACTAGCTACAAGTTTAAATGGGATTTAAAGATATAGTGACATTACAAGGCATTTTGAAATGATAAATAAGATAGAAAATTTGCATCATGATATGAACTTAATACATGAATCTCATAGGATAAGAATTACCATGTCAACATTGAACCTTTTGATTGCTGCATGAATCTGCAGAGCCAGAAACAAATCTGCCTGCAAGATTACATTATATATACGATGAACACTCATTTACAAATTTAAATTACTAGTTCTTGTTCTTTGGATAACCAAGCATAAAGCGTTAGCATATTCATGCCACGTGCAACTTAAAAGTGTAAAGCACATTGTGGACACTGACAGTAGTCAACTGGTGAACACAACTATACGTTAACGACAAAACCAAGCATTACAACTAAAATTGATATGATCTCAAACATCAACAGGTCTAGCTATCACCAAAACTAAGAACAGATAGTAATCTAAACAAGAGCAGCAAATACAATTCTTATGTTGCATATTAATGTCATGAATTTAAAGAGCAAAAAATAAAGGAAAAATAAAATGCACAATGAGGTAGTGAAATCATTGTTCTTTCAGCTTATATATCTGCCACTCGCTCCCTTTTTTCTACCCTTTTTGTCTCAAATGGCCTATATCATATTCGGAAAACAAAGTAAACTCAATGTTTGGTACTAGATTAAGGGCATGAACATAGTTACTAGAGAATTCCTTTTGCTGTCTAACAAAACCTGATATAGCAAGCGTAATTTCACGAATTGGAAGGCTACATTATAATAAATTCATATCTCATCCGAACTACCCTTATGCATAGTGTGATAACTTGAATATCGATTTCACAATATCTGTAAGCACACTTTCATCCATTGTATAGATGCTTAAACACAGTTAAGGAGAAAACAAACCAGGTAAACTTCATCTCCTATTGCATATTTCCCAGCATAGTCTTTTAACAGCATCTCATGTGCTGCAACGCATGCACATAGTCAGCCATAAGTCAAAAAATTAACACAAGAAATATAGAAAAAAAAAACTAAACTCAGCAAAATATACACGAACGCATGCAGAGATACATACATAACGTGACATTCATTTATATATATCTAAGAGTACATGCATGTAGGTCATTAGGTGGGTATGCATATATGTATACATCATTAAGTTCTCACGGTAGGCTTAATTTTGTCCAAACTTGGAACACAATCATAGAAGTATGAAGCCATCATCAATGCTACTATTGCATGTTCTTACTGACATAGAGGTATAAGTAATCCAGCAATACCAATTCAAATTTCTATTAAGTGTTGTTACGAAAATTGCTCTTTAAATTTACCAAATTAATGGAATGTCAAAATACAGGGTTATGAGCCTCATCAACAGAAATAAATGTTGTGCATGTGCGTCTATGTTGGTAATTGGATGTAAAGCTTACCTGCAAGTCCATTTCCAATGTGAAATCCAACCTATGACATTTTCTCCTCCAAACTAATTTTCCCCTCATAGTGTTTCTTTAGATAAACAATTGAACCATTATTGTCATATACATGTAACACAAAAATGCTACAACAGATCGTTTAACTTTCACAAAATAATGCAGATTCAGATACACACCAATCCCCCAAGATTCTGATGAGGTTGTATGCTAGAGGAAACAATGTTTGCAGCCTATATAAAAAGGAGAGCAAGACTAAGTCCATTGGTATTGAATTTGAAACTTATCTTTTGAAGAAAATTAGATACAAAATCTTATGAATCCAACGATTTCATTAAAAGAACAATTTAAGTAACATGTACAAGTATACACAATTGGTTGATCATAACGTATTGACATGAAAAATGAAATTATCCGAATTGGAAATGGACCTGGTAATTGATAGCTTTTATCTTAAGATCAGAAGGCAAAAATGGATGCTGAGGATACTTCTCTTCAAGATACTGTAAACAAGATAACAACAACCATTTTTACATTAAACAATACAGAAGCTTAAAAAAAAAAAATCATTTTCAAAACAAAAATGAAAAAATCCAACCATTAAATAGCAAAAGAATCAGAAAGAATGAAATCTGCATCAACCAGCACAGGAACATAAGCAATAAGATTCAACTTCTTGAACTCTACATACAAGAAACATAAAATATAGATCAAACAAAATCAAACCCACATATGGTACTAAAAAATCCATCTGAATAATTATAATTATGCTAGAAAAAACAACAAACAAAGCAAAACTAACTGAACAGGACTATGTTGCTCTCCTTTCAATATAGCTTTGTACTCATATTCAAGCCCTATAATCAAGTAATACACAACCCAAAATCAAAACTTGACAGTATACTCAAACACCAAGGAGTGAAAAGAGAGGACCTTTCAAGTTGAGGCCTATTCTAACATGACAAGAACAAGAGCTAATCTAGGTTGAATAGAGTTGCAGCTTATTGTTACCATCATTTCCAGTTCCACTTGACTAATCATAAAAAGAAAAATAACAATAATGATTATTATATAAGAAACAAAAAGCATAAACATAGACACAAATCAATCACTAGTTTCATGGTACCGTGTTGTCTCAAAGAGATTGTGTTAGCAACTGAGAGGAGTTGACCGACTACTCTAACACAGAGTCCTGCTTTATCTTTGCTTTGTTTTGTTTAGTTTATGATTTTTTTTTTGGGAATTTAGCATAATTACTCTATATTTTAAACCTTATTAACAAAATTACCCCCTCAATCGAAAAAATTATAAAATTACCCTAAATTATCCAAAATATCCCTAATAAATTAAAATCAACTCATTAATACAAACAATTAATTATTTACCTACCTAATTAAACAACAATAAAATAAACATCATATAAATATCATCAACCCACATTAATCCATCCTCCATCACAAATTTGCTCCAACAACAATCATTTTTTTTTTTTTAATTTTAGTTTTGAGTGGAAAAAGATTTAAAGAAAAGTTGAAAAAAATTGGATATTGCTAAAGGTTAGTGTTTATATTTGAAGGTTTTTTTTTTTCTTTTTTCTGAAAACTTACATTTGAGGTTTTTAGGGAATAGGTGATTATGGTGTGAAGAAAATGGGAAAAATGAAAAATTATAGTTCGGGTCAGAAGGAGACCTGATTTCGGGTTGCCTTATGACTGGCAGGCTTTATTCTGACCCAATTTCTGGTCAAAATGAAGCCTTCGAGTCATAAGGTGACCTAATTTCAAATAGACCCGATTTCGGATTGCCTTCTGACTCAAAAGCTTCATTCTGACCCGATTTCAGGTTAGAAGGCTACCCGAAATCGGGTCGACCTGATTTCGGATTACCTTCTGACCTGATTTCATGTTGCCTTATGACCCGAACAACAACTTTTTATTTTTTATTTTTCATTTTTTTAACATAATCACCAATTCAAGTTTCGGTCTCTTTCCGACCTGAAAAAAAAAATTGATTCAGGGCAAAAACTAACTCGATATCGGGTTAACTTCCAACACGATCGAGTTAGTTTCCTACCTGAAAGTATAATTTTATATTATAAAATTATTCTTTAAGTATCCAATATCAGGTCAATTGCTGATTTTATGTTATCAAATTACTCTTTAAGCTGTTTAATAGTAACCATTATATGTTATCAAATTTATAGGATTGAGGATGCCTACTATACAATTGGTTTTCAATTGGGGTGGACATTGGAAGAGCGATCGTACTGTTGCTCAAACCATTTGTCCAAGCATGCCTATTGAGATCATTGATGATGATGATGTTGCATTATTGCTTAGTCGTGAGAATGTTGACCTTCTAGTTTGTATAACTGTTGATGAGGTTGAGCGTGATTCAACAGATTTGAAGGATATTTGTCAACCGGAAAATTCTTATGAACCAAACCATAAATTTGAATTTGACTTCCATCCCAATTTGGAAGTAAGGAATATGAATGATAATAAAATGTTCAATACTAGTCCAACATATCAACCAAACTCAGGTGTCCATTTTGATGGTATTAGGGAAGGATTTATACTATGTGGCAATGATAATACTTGTTCCCCTCTTCATTGTGGATTTAAGGATAGCTTGAAAATGGAGCATGTTCATGAGGTTTCGATTGATCACCATACAACGGATTGTGATGAACAAGAACAACATACTTATCCCACTAGTTATAGTGAAACAACATCGGGATGGGTTTCGAATCGATATGGCCAGCAATTTGAGTGTGTTCAAAGGCTTGTTCCACTACCATGTGCATTATATTTAGTTAATTCTAATAAAGTTGCTCCTAGATGCAATCCTATGTGTATTCAAGTTGGTGAATTGTTTAACAACAAAGAACAATTGTAATCAAAGCTAGGTAGATATGCCTTGGCAAATCGATTCCAAACAACAGTTATGAAATCGGATACAACAAGATATCAGGTTCGGTGCATCATTGCAAATTGCAATTGGTGCTTATGTGTAGTCAGAGTTGGAGATTTAGATTATTTTTAGATTAGAACATTTGACAATGAACACACATGCTCCATAGAATGACGATTTCTACATCAAAGGCAAGTAAGTGCTTGTGTTATAGGGGAACACATTAAGGAAAAATTTAGAGACCACCGTATATACAGGCCTAAGAAAATTATAAGAGACATGCAAAATAAGTTTGTCATCTCATGTAACTACCATAAAGGATATCAAGCCAGACATATTGCATTGGATGAGGCTCGAGGAACTTCTACTGAATCATACATGATTTTGCCTATATACTTGTACATGCTAAAACAAGTCAATCTTGAAAGTATTACTGACCTTCAGATTAATTATGATGATAGGTTCATATACATGTTCTTTTGCTTGAAAGCTTGTATAGATAGGTTTTTGTCTTTAATTAGACCAGTCATTATTGTTGATGGCATATGTTTAAAAGGTCCTCACAATGGGGTTTTATTTATGGCTGTGTGTATAGATGGTAATGATCAAACTTTCCCTCTAGCCTTTGGTGTGGGTGATTCTAAAACTAATGATGCATGGGAGTGGTTTCTTACAATGTTACATCATGCCATTGGAGAAGTTAAGGATTTGGTTATAGTTTTTGCCAGAAAGTCTAGCATCAGAAACGGTGTAGAAAAAGTGTTCCCTAATTCCTTCCATGCGGCTTATGCAATGCATTTAGAATGGAATATGATTGCAAAATGTGAAAAAAGTAAGACATTAAAATATGTTTATTAGAAGACAGTTAAGGTGTATCGAGTGAATCAATTTACCCGTTTTATGGAACAATCTGCAAACTTGAATTCGAAAGCTGCTACATTCATCACTGAAGTTGATATTGATCGTTAGTCACGTGCACGTTGTCCAAGAAAAAGGTACAAGATAATGTCAACAAATATTGCAAAATCGATGAATAATGCAATTAGTGATTATCGAGAGTTGCCAATCACTGGAGTTGTTGAATGTATGACGGGCCCCAAACCTATAACCTATCAAGCAACCCGCTCGGCACTCCATGAAAGCCTTTCAGATGAAATCTTAACAGCCCGGAAAGTCTTCACGAAGCCAAGTCGTGAACGTTTCTGCAATCTCTTTTTAAAACATCCTTAAAGTTTTCTAATGGTGTGGAATTCAGTGAAAAATTTTCGCTTTTCGAATATTTTTACAAAATAGGGTTTTAAAAATTTTGGCAACATAACGGTTGCAAATCTGAAAATCCCACCTGTAAGAAAATCAAGTAAAACCTATACACTTCTATAACAATTATTTTTCTCAATTGCTAGGCCTCAGGCCTTCATTTCCAATATACAAACAATTCAAAAGAGGAACTTAAACATTTCGTTTCATGAATATGCATGAATTACAAAAGTTCAACTTAATGTTAATTCAAAGTTTACAAAAGTCCAAAAGTAATGCATATTCATGATCAAACACAAAAAGATTACAATTTCAATGCAGCTGCACCCGATGCACTCACTTGTCCGTGGTAGCGGTCTCTGAAGCTGAAACACCTGCGCCTGCACTTAGGGAGGTTTTATTTTGTGAAACATAAAATAAAAGAGTGAATTATAAGCTCAGTGAGTGTTAAATTTTCTAACTAAACTACTTTAGGATAATATCTCCCTAAAAAGTTTGTTTAGTACAATGCAATTGTTAAATACATATGTCATATGATAAAGGAAAGCAAGGTTTGAAAACCTTAATAAAATATGCATACACGTACATAAACATGTCATATTATCAATAAATCATGCATATTTAAAACATAATATAAAATAGCGTAGCATATTTTCCATGTAGCATAATTCGTGGGTGGTATATCATAATTTAAGCGAAACCATTTATATTTAATAAATTTAACCACCAATAGCTTATATTTCATTTGGCACCTTAGATACATGACAGAGCGGAATTTCTTTCGCTCCAAGCGGAATTTCTCATCGCTTAGGTCATTTGTCCGGTCCCATGTAATGGAAAACTTTATCGCTACGGGAAGCTAGCCATTATATACCTCTATACGTGCATGGTGACTCACTAACTGGACTATATGACTTAGTCACCGTTGTAGGTATTTCCCACTGTTAGCATAGTTAATGACAGACAACGCTGATATAACCATGCACGTCTTTAGGGTACTCTTCGCCGAGTACAACTGGTGAAGATACCTAGTTGGTGTGCCTTAGGCCATTAAAACATTTTATTTTTGCTACTTTTTGTTTTCTTACTTTTCATTTCGTAAACGTACCATAAAATCATGCATAGTATTTTCAAAACATATACATTTGCATAAGATCATGAATAAACATTTCATGGCATGTACTTAGGCATTTCATAAAATTGCTCGAACATAAAACAATTGCAAACAAATACTTTTATGAAAATTCACTTGCATAAAATACTTTGAAAGGATACTCACCTCTTTTCCTTTAGTTTTTTTTTTTTGTTCTCTTATGCGAGTTTCGTCGGGTCCTCGTTACCTACGTAATTATATATCTAGTCTTAGGAAATTTCGTGACTAAGTTTCGAATCATAACAATTAAATCATAGCACATTTTACTAAAGTGATAATCCATGCGACTATGGACAATTCTAAAATTGTAGTTTGTGATGCGACGTTACTAATTTTTCGAGAACGCATTACCAATTACTAATTTAGGCTATTTCACAACCTAACTAATGGATTTACAAGCTGCCACAATTCATTATCTTACATGTACACAAGCTGTCCCATATTACATATGCATCAAAATTTTTCATTTCAACACCTCCATTTCAACATTCCAATGCATTAACATGTGTGAATCCCATTTCAACAATTTAATTACCAATTTGAACTCAATCTAACCTCCTAGGCCGTGTGTCACTTAGCACACACACAACACAATTATTTTCAAAAAAAATTCAGCTTACTTACACATCATACATATTCATATAATTCATGGGATCTCATCAAAAATAACATTGAACTAAACTACCCTAGTCTAGCCAAATGCACCCCATATGTATTCCATCCTTTCCACTTGTCAATCCAACATTATTTCCCATTCATATATCATATAAAACAGCCCACTAACATGTCAAAACATGCAAATGCAAACTGCACATATATTCATCCATTTTAATGTCCATTATAATGTTGTTACATAAAAAAGTCCAATGAAGCATAAAAAACATCACCAAACTGTGACCAACACCATCAAATTAACTCCATTCAACTTCCATCAATCTTACATGCATGTCCATTTCCACCACATTCAAAGGTCAAGGAAGTTCAAGTCCATCTTAATAAAATCACAATAGTTCATACACCACATTGACATCCATTTTCCTATGTAGTTTGGTATAATAGCCAAAAAAATCCCAATGCCTAAACTAATCACTACGGACGACCCCTTTAATAAGTTATGAAGTATATAAAATACCCCCTGTAGTTGAGAAAAATAGCCAAAACATCCTCTCCTGTCAACTTGGACGTTAAAAATCAATATTTGACCATTAATTAGGAAGGATAAAACTGTATATTCAATATAAAATAAGTTTTAAAAAATTAAACAAATAGATAAGTGTCACGTGTATATTGCATCTACATCAGTAGATTATATATTTTTAAAATAATTTATAATTAAAATAATTTTAAAATTTTAAAATAAAACATATTAATAATTTTTTTAAAAAATTATGTCCACCATCCATCAACATAATGGACGGTGGACATAACTCAAAAAAATAAAAAATAAAAAGCTTAAAAAATTATTAATATTTGTTTTAAATTTGAAATGATCAAATTAGAGATAATTGCATTTGTTTTTGTTAGGTTTAGTAGCAACCAAATGAGAGTTATAGGTAAGAAATTAAGGGGAAAAAAAAAAACAAAAAAAAAAAAGAAGAATTGAAATCACCATCAAACATTTAATGAAGAGTTTGATGGTAACACGCATGTGCTATGTGAAAGAAAATAAAAAAAAATAATTGAAGTCACTATTCATCATTAAATAGAAGGGTATTGCAACGTGCATGTGATATAAGAAGAAAATAAAAAAGAATGATTAAAGTTATTATCAGATGTTTAATGGAGGGGTTAATGGCAACAAGCATAAGATATTAAAAGAATGTATTAAAGGTTTAATGGCAACAAGCATGAGATATCAAAAGAACATAATATATATATATATATATATGTACAAAAGACGTGGCTACCTCTAAGACCCAGAAGTAGAACCGGAAGAGAAAGCAAAAAATAAACAAAACAAAAATTATAAAAAATTAAATTTGAAAAAAAAATAAACATTCCTTCTTGTATTCGTTGTTTGGTTGGCTGGATGGTCAGTTGGATTCTGAAATGATTCTAAAGATTTAAAACTCCTTGGGAAGTCGGTACTTTGGACATCACATGCATTATTGTGTTGGAGCTCACCACTCTTCCTTGTATCTTCAAAGTTTCACTTGCAGATCCCTCTCTCTTTGATTCGAGTTTGGTCCCATTATCAAGTTGAGATGATTTACTTGTTATCATTGAAAATCCCTCTCAATGTCCTTTTCCTTTTACATAGGACACCGTAATGGGGGCCCCCACTTCAACATTTATCCATTGATGTTGAAGAAACGCTTTGTTGTTGAATTCCAGCTGGCCAAAAGACCATTTTAAAATGAATAATAAAAACATAAATAAATAGACAAATTAGAAATTTGGATTAAGCTGAAGGGTAGACCAACTATCTACTCTTTCACATTGATGTTTGGCATACGCCAAGACAAGTTAAAAGAAATGCTTTATTATTTCTAAAAGGATATTAAAAAATATTAATTGTCAACTCAACAATAATTTTAAGAATCAAATTTTAAATTTATGGGCTACTTCATATTGCACTTTATGAGTCAGCTAATTTGACCGCCTAAACAAATAATAACAACTCAATCACCACCCTACTTAAAATGTACTCATATACCTTTATCTTGCTTCAGTGGTACTATATTTGTAACTAAAATATCTAAAAAAATTTTATTTAAACTTTTGAAATGTCACATTCTCATCTGTTGTTCAAGGAGAACTTCGATCACGTTCGACCTCCAT
Organism: Nephelium lappaceum; assembly: GCA_021234005.1. Lineage (NCBI taxonomy): Eukaryota > Viridiplantae > Streptophyta > Magnoliopsida > Sapindales > Sapindaceae > Nephelium > Nephelium lappaceum. Next base: position 16,644,299 of record CM037996.1, on the reverse strand, counting down.
CACATCATGACCTATGATTTAAGAAGGATACAATAGTATTCAGTCTCTATCACATCCTTTTGAGAGCACAACTAAAACCCTTTATGGACCAATGATTATCATGATGATCCATGATCACTACAATATATATATATATATATATATATATATAAGCTCATTTAAATGAAGTAAAAGCTTTTAGAATAAAAAATTTAGAAAAATAATCCAACATGAATAAATGAATGTATTACATAAGTCGTAAGTATCAATGTTTATATTTTATATTTTCTAAATGACAATGACCGTCATATAAAATACCACCTACCTCTAGAGCAAATTGATTGGATATGGTAAACTCATAACAACTCTCTCTTCATAATAATCCAACGACTGTATCCTTCAAAACCCGTAAGAGCTTAGGTTTGGGGAGAAGTTCTTGTCATGATAATTTATTAGGTATCAAACGGTTAAGAAAAAAATTTGGTCTTATTAATTAACCCTATACTTAATTTGCTTTTGAAATTGAAAGTTACATTGAAGCTTATAGTAATCATGGCACCCAAAGACCAGTCTTCAGTTGATTACATGACTTCCATTCGTGTTTCCATAATCAATAATAATAATTATCGCACGAAGCATATATTAAACAATCGTTAATTAATTAACTTCAAACTTCTCTAAAGTCCAATGGCAGAGAGACCAGCCATAGTGCCAACTGCCAACCAAACTAAAGAAAGTTAAATTAAATGACATCGATTAGTAGGTTTCGTCCATTTTTCAATATCAAGAGAGATTTTCAACCATAAAATGTAAATCATCTAAACTTGATAATGAGACCAAACCATGATTAAAGAGAAAGGGACCCATAGGGGAACCTTTGAACACAAAAGAGGACTGGCGGGGTCCAACCCAACAATGCATGTGATGTCCTGAGTACCCACTTCTCAAAGAGTTTTTAGATCTTTTGAATCATTTCAGCATCCAACTGATGGTGGAAAATCTCTTTTGATATATATACATATATAAATGATTAAAGAGAGAGCGACCTACGAGAGAACCTTTGAACATAAAAGAGGACTGGCGGGGTCCAACACAACAATGCATGTGATGTCCTAAGTACCCACTTCTCATAGAGTTTTTAGATCTTTTGAATCATTTCAACGCCCAACTTATGCTTGAAAATCTCTTTTGATATATATATTGATATATATATATAAAATCTCATTTAAATGAAGTAAAAACTTTTACAATAAAAAATTTAGATGTATTATATAAGTTGATTATTCATATAAGTATCAATGTTTATGTTTTATATTTTAGGAACCAGTTGTCCCCATACTTTGGCATGGGTCGACATATGATGAAGACAAAAAATAAGTAGCTATTTCACTTTTATGTGTGGGTCTCTTCTCCACATTTGTGTGGATGGATTTTCCTACATAGAAACAGTATTTTGAACTGCGTCACTAATACTCATATTCAGGTAGGTCCGAGTTGTTTCCTGAATTAATTTCAATGTTAAAGTGTGAAAAAAAAAAAAAAAAAACGACCTCGTATAAAAGAAGATAGCATAGATAAAGTTATTTTGTGCTCGAAGGTGAGATTTCGTTATCAGTCTCGTTTTCAGACAGGCGTGGTTCTTTGTACTTAAAAGCAGGTGGGGTCCTAAGTCACTCAAAGCACTCTTTTTCTATATAAGAAATAGACTCACCTCTTCCACAAATACAAATCAAACCAGAGAGTTTAGATTGCTAACTTGTCTCCGTCTCTCTCACTAACTCCTACAAGTCCATGAGTCCCAACATCTACCCTCTGATAGCACACGGAATTTCGTGGATCAGCATCACACTTGAAGCCAAGGCTAACAAAAGAAATAGGTAGTTAACTTGAGTTTGAGAAATTTGTTGTGTTTATCAACATTATATCTTTTGGTGTCTTCTTCAAATACTAGGGTTGTAGAACAAAAGCCCTCATTTGATTTTATGTTGGGGTTTCATTTTCAAACTGGGTTGGTTGGTGTGCTGTTTGAGCTTGTAAAATGAGTCTTTTTTTTTCTGTGTTCGTGAAAATGTTTTGTTCAAAGCTTGCTCTTAATAAGTCAATGTACACTCCTTGCTTGCATGAGTGTTTTGTCGCTTTTACTAGTTTTAGAACGAATTGGTCTATAATGGGTTCTTGTTACTTTTCATTTTCTCTACTACGCCTTCAAGTTAAGATCTTTAGCTCTCTCTTCTCTGTTTTTTTTTTTTTTTTTTATCTGTTTCTTCTTCATTATGGTTGATGTTGAAGTTTTAAGGTCTTGAAATTGCTGTTTTTTCCTTTTGTTTTTTTTAATTAAAGATATGAGATTTTGTTTCTTTAGAGGCACTGAAAATGTATTGTGTTTTTGTTTCTTTTGGCAGTCTCACGCCACGAGAGCCATCTATATATACTCGGATTTTGTTCTCTCAAAGTACTTGAAAACGAACTCAGGTTACTTGCAAGGAACACACACTCTTGGAAGAGGTCAGTTTATGGCTTTTGAACATATTCTATGTAAATATTGAGTACAATAAGGATTGGATTAATGAAAATTCTAGATATATTTGCATCTCATATTTATTGTTGGCATTGATTGGATGTGTTACTGGCTTTGGTTTAGGTGGTTAATCAAATGAATTGATTTACTTGTTTAACTGTTAATTGGTTTTCATTTGGATGTTTTTTGAAGTAATCGAATTACATGAAACTGAAACTTGTAATGATATGTTATGAAGTGAAGTCCTCTTGGCCGGCACGATGAGGTATACTTCAACATTTTTGTTGGTCTTATTTTTCATCCCTCCATGTTGGTTTGATGAGAGCGTTGTTTGCATTTGTATTTCATGTGTTTAGGATACGATGATGCATGTCTTTTCTTATAATTATTATGATGGTAAGGTGATTTGTTTATAACCTTTCAATTTTGTGGATGCAGATCTCTTCCTTATGTTGACAAAGACAAGGTAGGGTCTGATTTCATCCTAACCTGCAAACTTCGTGGATATGGTATGGGAGGTATTGGGAAAAAAAAAGGGTAAGAGAACCTGGCTTATATTTTTTTCTTTTATTATAGTTGGTTGTTTTGTAATTTTAAAAATAAATATAATTTTGTGAGAGCTATATGTTGGCTTAAAAAAACAAAAATCAATAATTTGTTTTTCATAAAATTAAGGATTTTGTAGAACATTAAGTTTCAAAAACTTTTTACAAAACTCAAGAACCCAAAATTCATAAAACAATGAAATAAAATAATATAAATAAATAAAAATCAGATTTTTACATTCTGTATTGATCTCTGTGGATTGCTCACCACCTTGCCTTCTTTGATATATCTCGAAACCAAGAAACAAGTGAGTAGGCACAATTATATAGAATTGTGCTCACTTACTTTTTGATTTCTTTCTAAAAAAAATCAAATTAAATCAATGATTATAAGAGGTGAGTGTTTGATTTTTGGTTATACAAAGAACAAAGACACAAATTCTTGTTCTTTGTATTTGTTGAAAAAAAAAAACTTCTTTTTCTTTTCTCTTATTGTTTTTCAAAAACATAAACAACAACCAAAAATCTAGATGTAGAAAAGAAACTTTTTCTTTTTATAGGCAAACAATTAGGGTTTTAATTAATCAATATTAATATTCACTCTAATCTTATTATAATTAAACTTTTACCCCATATAATATAATTAATTCAAAATTAATTCATATTATATTTTGAAATAGAACTTGTAACTTTTAATAAATTAATTCATACCAAAGTCACTAAGAATCGGATTCAAGACCTCTTATAAAATTAATTAAATAATTATTAATTCATAATTAATAACTAAATAATTTGAATAATCAATATTATTCAAATACCAAGTGAACACAAATTTTTGTTACTTATGTAACACCTGTAATTGGACAGTCCAATTATAATATTCTATATACATGTTTCTTATAGTAAAATGAGCTATCAAGGGGACCGATGGACCTACAGTTTTAAGCTCCAATAATATTGGAATTATTAATTAAACTCTTTAATTAAATAATTCACTATTATTAATCTTAAAGTTACTCTACTAAAAACTTAAGATTACACTCTCAAAATTGGAGATGTTTTTTTATACAATCTGAAATTTTTCAGTGTCCATTGATTTAATCACTACATATGATTTGACCCTTCACAAATAGTTCATAATTAGAGCAAGGTCAAATGTCCGTTTTACCTCTCTAATTATTTCTTGATCCTTAAGTACCATTGATTCTCTAATGAACAATATATTCATAACTACTTATGAATTTATCTTTCTGTTTACATATAAACAGAAAGTTGAGCGCTCTTATTGTTCAAGACCTGAATCAACTCTTAAGGGAACTACTTTTCTACTTCTCACAAGAAGGAGTGGATTCCACTATTATATAGAATGTTCCTAGCTACTTACTAAATCATATCCCCAAAGTACGAAGTTATTGATCGGGTATCTACACCGATCTCACCCATGTAAATCAAAGGAAATAACTTAACAAACAGGAGTTCATAATACACTTAGAATTAAGATCAATTCATATATGATCATCTGGTTGATAAATATAAATCTCTAAGATTAACGGATATTATTTAGAGACTTATATTTATCGTGGTCCAGTTCTATATAATCTTTATTATATAAGGTGCCTCCATTTCCATGTCACCACATGAATAGTCTTGGATAAGACTATCGTATCAAATACGAAAGGAACCGCAACTGTAGATTTACCACAAATGAAGTACCCAGCTTCGTTTATTTTCTACGGACTCTTTAAATTACTTATCTCAAACTAAATCTACCTGTATATAACACTTATACACTTAGTTTGAAATTACATTAGTAATCAAGGATGCTTCTCATGATATATATGATTTTTGCAAAATATATAAATTGAATGAAATGAATATTTTATTAAAAATTTATAAAACCGTTTACAATATTACAAGCTCTTAGGGCAGAAACCCCAACAATCTCCCACTTGCCCTAAAGCAGATGAGACATATCTCGTAATCCTAGACCCTCTAGATGACCTTCAAATACTTTAGCCGTTAAGGTCTTCGTAAACAGATCAGCAAAGTTGTCTTGTGATGCAATCTTCATCACTTTTACATCTCCCATTCGTACGATCTCCCTAATGAGATAATATTTCCTCTCTATATGCTTCCCTCGTTTATGGCTTCTTGGTTCTTTGGAATTGGCCACTGCACCACTATTGTCACAATAAAGGGTGAGTGGTTTATTCATGTCTAGAACAACTTCCAGATCAATCAAGAATTTACGTAGCCATACCGCTTCTTTAGCTGCTTCACAAGCTGCTACATATTCGGCTTCCATAGTGGAGTCAGCAATGCATGATTGCTTAATACTCCTCCATGTAATGGCTCCACTACCAAGGTAAATACTGATCCGGACGTAGATTTTCTAGAATCTTTGTCCGACTGAAAATCAGAATCTGTATATCCTAATGGGATCAAATCCTCTCCAGACTATACTAGCATATAGTTTCTCATTCTCCGAAGATACTTGAGAATATGCTTTACAGCCACCTAATGATCAAATCCTGGATTAGATTGATAAAGACTAACTATTCCCACCGAATAACATATATCCGATCTCGTACATAACATAGCATACATGAGACTACCTACTGCAGAGGCATAGGGAATCCATCTCATATCCTCAATTTGTTGAGGTGTCTTAGGACACTGTTTGTTAGACAATTAAACTCCATGACGAGAAGGTAAATGACATTTCTTAGAGTTCTGCATCGAAAATCGCATAAGAATCTTATCGATATATGATGCCTGAGACAGTGCTAACAGTTTGTTCTTACGATCCCGTATTATTTGGATCCTAAGGCATAACTGGCCTCTCCCAAATCTTTCATTTGAAATTGGCTAGCGAGCTAGTTTTTTACGTCTGATAATATTCCTATATCATTCCCAATGAGTAGAATATCGTCAACGTAAAGTACAAGGAAAACCACTTTCTTATTGATAATCCGTTTGTATACACAAGGCTCATCAATATTTTGCTCAAAACCATAAGACTTGATCGAAGTATCAAACCTTATGTTCCAAGATCGAAATGCTTGTTTAAGTCCATAAATGGACCTTTGCAACTTGCAAACCTTTTGCTCTTGACCTTGGGATACAAATCCCTCTGGTTGTACCATATAGATACTTTCATCAAGATTACCATTCAAAAATGCAGTCTTGACGTCCATTTGCCAAATCTCATAATCGAGACATGCAGCAACGGAGAGAAGAATCTGAATGGACTTAAGCATAGCAACTGGCAAGAAAGTTTCCTCATAGTCAACTCCCTCTTTCTGAGTATAACCCTTTGTCACTAGTCTAGCTTTAAAGGTTTCTACCTTTCCATCCACTCCTTTCTTCCTTTTGTAGATCCACTTGCAACCTATGAGTTTTATCCCATCTGGTTGATTTACAAGTTCCCAGACAGAGTTAGAGTACATAGACTCCATCTCGAGATTCATTGCTTTAAGTCATTCTTCTTTATCAGAATCCTCCATTGCATCATGGTATGTCAATAGATCATCTATACTCTCATCAAAGATAGCAATCTGTGCCTCTCCGATCTTTTTGTAGCGGACTGGTGGTCTAATAACTCTCCCACTACGACGAGGTGGTAGATGATTCTGATGAGAATCTGTCTGACGTTCAGACGTGGTCTGAATTATGTCTTTGTCAACAACTATTATTGACGGGGTACTGGTCGAACCAGGAAGTAATTCCTCTTGTACAACTTTACTTCGAGGTTTGTACTCTCTCATATAGTTCTCTTCAAGAAACGTAACGTTTGTCGATACAAACACTTTGTTTTCTTCAGGACTATAAAAGAGTCCGCCCCTAGTCTCTCTAGGATAACCTACAAATAGGCAAACTTTTGAACGTGGTTCCAGCTTCCCAGTCTTGTTCTTCAGCACATATGCTGGACAACCCCAAATGCGAAAATATCGTAAACTAGTTTTGCGACCATTCCACAACTCCAAGGGGGTCTTTGGAACTGACTTAGATGGTGCAACATTCAAAATATACATTGCAGTTTGCAATGCATATCCCCAGAATGAACTAGGTAATGATGAGAAACTAAACATAGATCTCATCATATCTAAAAGGGTCCGATTTCTCCTTTCTGTAACACCATTCTGCTGAGGTATTCCAGGAGCAGTTAGTTGGGATACAATCCCATGCTCAAGTAAGTAATCCTCGAACTCTGTACCGAGATACTCACCTCCACGATCCGATCGTAGAGTTTTCAATGTTTTACCTAATTGATTTTCAACTTCAGCTCGAAATTGTTTGAACTTTTTAAAAGTTTCTGACTTCCGTTGCATCAGGTAAACATATCCATATCTAGAATAATCATCAATAAATGTGACGAAATATTCATAACCGCCTCTTGCTTTAATATTCACAACTCCAAGGGGGTCTTTGGAACTGACTTAGATGGTGCAACATTCAAAATATACATTGCAGTTTGCAATGCATATCCCTAGAATGAACTAGGTAATGATGAGAAACTAAACATAGATCTCATCATATCTAAAAGGGTCCGATTTCTCCTTTCTGCAACACTGTTCTGCTGAGGTGTTCCAGGAGCAGTCAGTTGGGATACAATCCCATGCTCAAGTAAGTAATCCTCGAACTCTGTATCGAGATACTCACCTCCACGATCCGATCGTAGAGTTTTCAATGTTTTACCTAATTGATTTTCAACTTCAGCTCGAAATTGTTTGAACTTTTTAAAAGTTTCTGACTTCCGTTGCATCAGGTAAACATATCCATATCTAGAATAATCATCAATAAATGTGATGAAATATTCATAACCGCCTCTTGCTTTAATATTCATAGGACCGTAGACGTTCGAATGTATAAGCTCTAGTGGTTCCTTAGCTCTAAGCCATTTACCAGTAAAAGGTCTTTTGGTCATTTTACCTTCTAGACATGATTCACAAACAGATAAAGTGCCGATCTTTAACTCACTTAAATATCCGCTCTTTATAAGTCTATCTAATCTGTCAAGATTAATATGACCAAGTCTTAGATGCCAAAGATATGTGTCATCATTTCGAGAAATCTTTTGTCGTTTTGTCTTTGGTTTTTCAACCTTAAACATTTCAGTATTAAACAGTGGGTTATGCATTAACGGTCTTAACACATATAAATTGTTTTCTTGTATCTCTGAACAAATTTTCAAACCATTTCTAGAAATAATAACTGATTTATTATAAAAAGAAACAGAATAATTAAATTCCAAAAGTTTGGATACAGAAATCAAATTTCTTTAAAAACCTGGAATAAAATAAACATTGTTCAGTACGATAAAACAATTATTATTAAAATGAAGTCTAACTTCTCCTACTGCCTTTGCTGAAACGACTTCCCCAGTCCCGACTCGCATGTTGAACTTGCCCTCACCAAGCTGCCTATAAGAGTCAATCAACTGCAAAGAAGAACAAACATAATTAGTGGCTCCTGAATCAATTATCCAAGTGGATGAATCATCCTCCACTAAACAAGATTCAATGACTAGTAAATCATTTTTACCTTTCATCTTCTCTTCTTTGAGCTCATTGAGGTGCTTAGAGCAGTTCCTCTTCCAATGTCCATCCACACCACAATGGAAATATTTTCCTTTAGGCTTGGTGGCCTTGGAGCTCTTTTTGTTCTTTTTCTTGGTAGCTTGTGTTTTGAGTTTAGCCGTAGCTTTTTTGGTGTTTCTCTTCCTCTTGTTTTTAGCAGAAGAAGAAGACTCAGCAACGTTTGCTTCACCAGACTTACTCTTATCCTTATTCATTGACTCATAAGTAGTAAGCTCATTAAATAACTGTGTAAGTGAGTAAGTCAACTTGTTCATAACATAGTTACTCTTGAATTGCATGAAACTCTTCGGAAGAGTTTCCAAGATCATACTCACTTGGCTACGTTCGTCTATTGCCCCTTCATGGCTTTTAATTGTGTTAAAGTGGGTCATCATTTTCAAAACTTGCTCTTAAACAGATGTACCCTCCTTCATCTTAGCAATCATCACAGCACAAACAGCTTTGTGTCGTTGCTACTCAGAAGGTTGCCCAAACATGCCCTGCAATGACTCTAGCATTTGAGTTACTGTTGTCATTGACTCGTGCTTGGTAGCAAGCACCTCGGACATCCCTGCTAACAAGTAGCAGCGGGCCTTTTCATCAGCTATGACCAATTTTTGATAGGCCTCACGCACAGCACGTCCAGCATTATCTACTGGCTGAGGAGGACAAAGTTGAGTCGTGACAAACTTAAGGTCCTCACAGACCAGGACTGCGTTCATATTACTTTTCCATTTGACATAATTTTCCCCGTTAAGTTTATCATTAGCAAGAATGGAAATCAACGGAGATACCATTACTAAAAATAAATAAAATGGAATTCATTTAATATCAATTTGCAAAATTTAATGTCATGTATTTTTGGCACAAAATTAAACCTGATGCATGATCCATGAATAATGAATTATTAAAATCCCTAAAATTAATTATTATGTCACTAATAATCTAACATGCCACAAATAGATGCCGCCGTAGGGTAGGTCAAATATTTGTATGTTAGATTGAGACATTCTCAATCAAATAGTATAACAGAAAACTTTTTTTCATATATTATTTGACTACCGTTTTTTAGTCAGGAAAAATAATTAACAATTAATTATTTCCTTTATGAGCGTAACCCATAATTTCGGAGTCCATAGACTTAACGCGAGAATTGCCGCCGTAAGGTAGGTCAATCACTAGATACATCTAGAATTCCTATCTGTTAGGAAGTCAACCTAGATCAACCTAAATGGACACCATCCGTAGGGGGACGATAACAAAGCTGTCTCGAGGCGCCATTTAAGTTTTACGGTGTTGAACTAATAATGGAGACCGTGGGATATATTGTCATATATTTCTCTCCCACTCACTATTTTAGGGTTAGAGATTTCTATTAAATTTTCCTAGTCATTTTCTTAGATTATTAACGGCTAAAAAGATAATCTAAATTACTAGGAATTTGTGTGTTATTAAAGTTCGAAACTTATTAACACTTAATAAATTATCCGATTTTTAACATTTAAAAATCTAATTTAATTTATCAATTTAATGAATTACCGGATTTTTAACACTTAAAAAATCCAATTCAATTTATAAATCTAATCAAAATAATCAAAATTATAAAGACTAGATTTAATATGAAATCATCCGATTTTAACTAATTAAAATATAATCCACATTATGAATGCTAATTTATTGAAATCAAATTTCTAATTTGAAACCTATGATTTTCTATTAAAATCAATTCAAATTATTTTAAAGGCATTCCATGTATTATTTTTCTATTTATACTAATAAACAATTTTAATAGTAAAATAAAAATAATACATATGATGCATGTCATGTTATAATGTAGTGAGTAGGCATTTCATGATTCTATATGACATATTTTTAATGCATGTGCATGTTATATATATTTATCCATTCATCTCATGAAAATAAAATAAATAAATAAATAATATGTGTATGATCGGGTTCTTTAGTTTTAACGACTTACATCTAATTTTAAGATTACAAAATTTAACCAAGGCATTCCTTGGCCTTCACTTGTAGTCTTCATAGTCTTCATGGTCTTCAAGGTCTTCATGGGCTTATAATTAAATCTAATTTAATTATCAAAAATTCTATCAAATAGATTAGACTCGAAAAGTCCATTTCTTAATTTATGGATCCAAGAAAATTATCCAATCACATGGACATTTTCAATAGTGTTACAATTGAAATGGAAACCCCGAAAATATGAAACACATAATTCTAGGGGCTGCTTTAATTTTGTTTGTTTGCACATCTAATGTGCAACGCTTCTAATGCGCATACATTTATTCATAATAAATGTCTTATTGGACCATTCAAAACAGCCGCATTAATAATCCATTTCAATGTAATTAATTATATTTCAAACGGTAGTTTTAAATACTATTAAATAAAACCAGCCGTTTTCAAAATAATTTCCCGTTTCGAATCATAATTATACCATTCAAAACAATCACATTAATAATCTATTTCAATGCAATTAATTATATTTTAAACGGTAGTTTTAAATACAATTAAATAAAACCAGCCATTTTCAAAATAATTTTCCGTTTCGAATCATAATTATACCATTCAAAATAGCCACATTAACCATCCATTTTAATACAATTAATTATGTTTTAAACGGTAGTTTTAAATACAATTAAATAAAACCAACCGTTTTCAACATAATTAAAACAATCATCCATTTCGAATCATAATTCCGGCACAGCAAATCAACCCCGTTGACATCAATCTTCACCTTTACATTTTTTAGAAAAAAAAAAATAAAGCCTAAAACTATTGAATTACAACGAAAAAAAAAAAACTGCCACAAACGGCTTACTTATCAATTGAATTATTTAACCAAAGAACCATACAATTAACGATCATACCATGCAATCCCATTCATCAAACATGAGTATAAAATATGCATATCAATCATCAAATTAAAATAATAGTGCTTACTCATTGACATACATAATCAATACAAACATATTATTTTAAAATCCATTGTTTTATTGAAACTTTGGCTTTGATACCAATTGTTGGCTTAAAAAAAAACAAAAATCAACAATTTGTTTTTCATAAAATTAAGGATTTTGCGTAACATTAAGTTTCAAAAAATTTTTAGAAAACTCAAGAACTCAAGATTCATAAAACAATGAAATAAAATAATATAAATAAATAAAAATCAGATTTTTACATTCTATATTGATATCTGTGGATTGTTCACCACTTTGCCTTCCTTGATATATCTCGATACCAAGAAACAAGTGAGTGGGCACAATTATATAGAATTGTGCTCACTTACTTTTTGAATTCTTTCTAAAAAAAATCAAATTAAATCAATGATTATAAGAGGTGAGTGTTTGATTTTTGGTTATACAAAGAATAAAGACACAAATTCTTGTTCTTTGTATTTGTTGAAAAAAAAAACTTCTTTTTTTTTTCTCTTATTGTTTTTCAAAAACATAAACAACAACCAAAAACCTAGATGTAGAAAAGAAACTTTTTCTTTTTATAGGCAAACAATTAGGGTTTTAATTAATCAATATTAATATTCACCCTAATCTTATTATAATTAAACTTTTAACCCATATAATATAATTAATTCAAAATTAATTCATATTATATTTTGAAATAGAACTTATAACTTTTAATAAATTAATTCATAATTAATTTATACCAAAGTCACTAAGAATCGGATTCAAGACCTCTTATAAAATTAATTAAATAATTGTTAATTCATAATTAATAATTAAATAATTTGAATAATCAATATTATTCAAATACCAAGTGAACACAAATTTTTGTTACTTATGTAACACCTGTAATTGGACAGTCCAATTACAATATTCTATATACATGTTTTTTATAGTAAAATGAGCTATTAAGGGGACCCGATGGACCTACAGTTTTGAGCTCCAATAATATTGAAATTATTAATTAAACTCTTTAATTAAATAATTCACTAGTATTAATCTTAAAGTTACTCCACTAAAAACTTAAGACTGCACTCTCAAAATTGTAGATGTTTTTTATACAATCTGAAATTTTTCAATGTCCATTGATTTAATCACTACATATGATTTGACTCTCCACAAATAGTTCATAATTAGAGCAAGGTCAAATGTCCGTTTTACCTTTCTAATTATTTCTTGATCCTTAAGTACCATTGATTCTCTAATGAACAATATATTCATAACAACTTATGAATTTATCTTTCTGTTTACATATAAACAGAAAGTTGAGCGCTCTTATTATTCAAGACCTGAATCAACCCTTAAGGGAACTATTTTTCTACTTCTCTCAAGAAAGAGTGGATTCCACTATTGTATAGAATGTTCCCAGCTACTTACTAAATCACATCCCCAAAGTACGAAGTTATTGATCAGGTATCTACACCGATCTCACCCATGTAAATCAAAGGAAATAACTTAACAAGTAGGAGTTCATAATACATTCAGAATTAAGATCAATTCATATATAATTATATGGTTGATAAATATAAATCTCTAAGATTAACGAATATTATTTAGAGACTTATATTTATCGTGATCCAGTCCTATATAATCTTTATTATATAAGGTGCCTCCATTTCCATGTCACCGCATGAATAGTCTTGGATAAGATTATCGTATCAAATACGAAAGGGACCGCAGCTGTAGATTTACCACAAATGAAGTACCCATCTTTGTTTGTTTTCTACGGACTCTTTAAATTACTTATCTCAAACTAAATCCACCTGTATATAACACTTATACACTTAGTTTGAAATTACATCAGTAATCAAGGATGATTCTCATGATATATACGATTTTTGCAAAATATATAAATTGAATGAAATGAATATTTTATTAAAAATTTATAAAACAATTTACAATATTACAAGCTCTTAGGGCAGAAATCCCAACACTATAATCATTTATTAAGTGATTCTGTTGGTATGATAATTTCTATATTGAGGTTGTCGGCTTATATTTTTGTGGTTATCCTGTAGATTTGTGGGTCAGTTTCTCTTTATTTACAGCACCCTGCCCTCTATGCATTGGTTACTCAGCTAATAAAATTAAACCTTAAATATTTGTCAGGAGCAAAGATTTAGTTTCATTTATGTAAATGTTGAAATGTGTCTCAAACTATAAGAATTTGGTTTTATTTGGAAATTTCATAAAGTTTTATGATTTCACTTCTTTCGGATGGGGACAAACCATAAGGTGGCACTAATACCCCAGTGGATCAGGGACGATCCATGGATGGAAGAAAGCTGCTTAAAGAAGAAGAAGACATGTACATCGTATAGGTGATTCAACTATACGAACAAATGATATTGAGTCACAAATGATGTCACTGAAGGAAGATGGGCATCGGTTGATTAATATACTTGATGATGTCACTGAGTTACAACGACCCAGTGTAACCTGTCCTTCCCCAATTACTGATGAGATATCAAGTACGGGTGCTATCATGTCTTCAAGTGAGCCCTCGATTGTGAATGTTGATGAGGATGATCTAGAGTTGGAGGGAGAGGAGAAACATGGTGTGATGAGAAGGAGGCCTGCCATCAAACATCTATGGATATTGGCAAATTCTTCCTTGAGAATGGGATTGCATTTAGCATTGCTAGTAGTCCTTCGTTCGTCAATATGTGTCGATCAATTAGAAGTTCCGGGTGTTGTTTAGAACCACCTACACCAAAGGGGCTTTGACATAGATCAGAATCCAGATATGTGCCCTTCAATTGGAAGTTCTGGGTGTGGTTTAGAACCATTTACATCAAATGAGCTTGACACAAATCAGAATTCAGCCAGCGATGATGAGATAGATGATGAGCAGTCAACCTTCGAGAGTGATGAAGAGACAGATGACGAGCAGTCAACCTTCGAGAGTGATGAAGAGACGGATGGCTTTTAATACTAGCTACCTTTTTATACTAGGAACGATAAGTAGTTATTCCTAACTAACTTGGTGGTGTGCTAGACCAATCATCGAGAGCCATCACGTTGAGAATTAACCAATCACAGGAAGCCGGAGTTGCATATCATTAGCCAATCAATATTGGACACGAGAGTAGGAAGATAAAACCTATTGATGATAGTTAAGGTGGTTATTTAACCAACTTAGATAGTTGTTTCCTTGGCAAGTGAAGTAATTGACAACCCGCAGAAGTGGAAGCAACGACTTTTGAGATTGTTGAAGTATCTGTGTTAACATACACCTGATGAAGTAAAGACAGGGACACTATAGATACTATGGGGACTCATTTGACTCATTTATTTATATTCACAAATATTCTAGTTGTAACACATTTATTTTAACTCCAATTTTAACCACCCATTGCTTGAATGAAATTCAGTTAACTGAGTCTCCCAATTATGTTCTCATTTCATTAAGTATACCGTAATTAAAACATGTATAACTTTTATGTAATTACAACAATAAACTGTTTGAGAAGTAATATAAATTGCTAAGTGCAGTCCATAACCGAATCACCTATTTGAGAAGCATATATAAATTAAAAAGGAAATTACAAATCTTGATGTTGGTGGGCCGTATAAAAGCCCAGCCCAGTTCAATCATAGTTGACGTGCCCTGCCACATCATATGATGACAACTTATAACTGACATGGCAGTACACGTCATCACTGTGGTACCATGATCCAAAAAACAATCTGTGTTCACTTATCAGATTTGGATCTTTCACACTCGTCCCGCCACCGCCACCGCTGCCATGCGGACGTTAGCATCGCAGCTTACCACTGTAAAAATTTGATCCTCTTCAGCTTCAGTTATCTTTCACTTTATATTGGTGGGTGTAGTATTTGTGTAGAAGAAAACCGGTCAATCTTCAGTCTCGAAATTTGGCTTCATTCAATGCATGAGGTAATTCTTCTTTACTCATTCATCATCAAATACTAGAAAGATCAAATTTTTATGCATTTTAAGAATGACCCTTTAATGAGTTTAGTGAGTGTTGATAGTTACTAGTTGTGGGTGGTTTGATTTTGTGTGCGTTGGTTGTGGTGTAGATGAGCTCTCCATTGAGCAGGAGGCTGAGAGGAAGATAGGGCGGTTGTTGAAACTCATCTTTGCAGGCACTGCTACAGAGGTTGCTTGTCAGTTTTTTCCTTATATGGGTGAGTGACTTGGGATCTTGGTGCTATGTTTATGTTGTTGAATTGAAAGTCATTGTTGTTGTGGGTTGATTACTTTTGTTCAGGGGATAATTTGATGCAACAGTCTGTGTTGCTTTTGAAAGTCAAGGATCCGTTGTTTAAATGAATGGGAGCTTCTAGATTAGCGCGTTCTGCAGTAAATGGTAAAGGCATTTTCTTTGAGCTATGATTGGAAATTGTCTAGTGATTGTTGTGTCTTATACGTAGGTTTGCTGTTGGTTTTTCTATCACAGATGAAAAGGAGGATGAAAATAGTGGAGATCGGTGGAGCTCAGGAGCTTTTGAATGCAGTGGAGGCTGCTAAAGATGAACGCACTTGTAAAGAAGCATTGAAAGCCCTTGCTGCCCTTTCACGCTCAGGTTAGTTATGTTTGTATTGGATGGATAGGTTGATGTGTTAATCTATAACGTGAATGTGATCACATTGATACCTTGCACTTAGAACCATTCCTCTTCTGTTGAAACTGTCAAACGATAGTTGAAAAGCAAAGTTGTGTATGGTAAAAGGATTTCCACTTGTAAATGACATATGAGTATGCTTGATGCTCTTTATAAAGTTGTTGCCTGGCCAGGATATATGCATAGCTTAGTTCTCTTGTCAAGGTTTGCATCAGAAGATTCTATGTACCACTTTAATTCATTTCAAGATACTTAGGCCTGATCATGAATATCAGTGCAGTCATGTTTTGATAGCATTTTAACCATCAAGTTCTTAGTGTTCTGTGGAAACTTCACCACTGTCTCCCTTGAAAAGTTATAATGAGAATATCTAAATGGGATTGAAGAATTCCTGAGTGATAACTAATATAAGTGTTAAGAAAACAACGAGACGAAGCATAGAAATGTTTTCAGATTTTCAGATCTTCCGTAATTCTCTTAAGATCAAATTAATTCTCTTAACAACGAGACGAAGCTCTTTGAATTGTTGGCACCAAGGCTAGACTGGTGTGGGAACTATGTGTTGGCAAGGCAATTGGATAGTGCAAAAGAATTGTCTCCTGGAGTAATTGTTTTCTGTTTGGTGAGAAAACTATTTGCTACCAATCCCCAGAAGTTGAGTTGGCAAGATAGTGTTTGTTGGGTTCTTAAAGCTCTCATACATAACTAGAATCTCTCTACTTGAAATAACAAAATTACCAATGTCAAGCATTGCAGCATAGGTCACCACTCCAACTCTGGACTCCAGTCAGATTTCTAGTCCTTTTGTTTTCATGTAACACTAGTAATTCAATTAGTAATTACCAACTCATTCTATCAAAGAGGCATAATAGTTGATAAGGATCCAAGTTCTGTAGTGTGTTGTTGGAGTGTTGGAAGTCAACCTCGGTGAAACATCACTATCTAGCACTTAAAAATTTATGCATCAATAATAATGTCTTTCAATTCTGCATAATGTTACTGACTGATCAAGATGAGCTTAGATTCTTACCTAACTATTGTCATTTGAACTGGTGGTTGTCTGTCTTTGGTTACCAGAATTGCTTTGGTGGGGGTGATGACTTAAATGAATATAATAACTATAATTCTCATGGCTTCATCCCAGATGATGATTCAAACAATGTCATTAAAAACATAGAAATGTTATCCACCATTACGTGTGTGTTCTCTGTTGGGATCAAATTGAGATGTTTCCAGCACAATTGATTTGACCCCGAGAGCTTATTATAATCTTGTGAAGATTTCAGGCATATTGATAGCAACTCCTGAACTGGCGTATAGGGAGTGTAGTTGGGGAAGGCTTTTTTGTTCCTTATCTGATTGAGTTAATTATCAAGAAAAGAAGCAAGGGGCTACCTGATCCCCACTTTGAAGTGTTAGATTTATGGAAATCTTTATCTCCAAGTTGATGGCACTTACTTTGCCTTCAATTACAAAAGGGTCATGCGCGGTCCTGCTGGTTTTCTCGTCCAACCAGTTCTCACCTTGCACACAAAGGTACTCATCAGCTTATTAGTTCTTACACTGATGCTCGCTTAAAAGATTGTTATAAAATCTGTCTCAAATTTAACAGGCAATTACAGCCCCTAATTACTGGACAGTTCATAGAGGAGAAAGCTTGGACATACACAATCTCCTCTTCAGCGTGCTATGCTGTCATCCTCACCAAGAAACAACCCTGCTTAATGTCTTCTTGCCAAGCAACATTAATGGTATGATGAGCAACTTCCAGGTTGTGGCATGGTACTCTTCGCGGTCTTCCAGAGTTTACAAAGGTGACACTCTGATTGCAGAGGTACTGAGCTTGTTTCTTATGTGACTATGACTTCTTGGTTTGTTTCTCATAATTTGTAACAAAACTAACTCTGCTGGTATAACTAACTATGTCAGCGAATCGGGACATCACAAGGAGAAGCAAGGATACATTCGAGGTGAAAGTGTATCCTGGCGTGGATTATGCGTGCATTGTGACTCTGATGTTAATTCTTGATGAAGGTTACATATATATAGATATATATATATATATTTTGTGGATTAAGTTGCTTCTCTAATATTTTTGTGAGGCTTGTAAGAATTATCCAACTTGTTCTGTTATGTGTAGTATATGTAGTCCAATTTAATGTTTCTAGTTCTAGTAAGTTCTGTAATCTTGGAAGGGGGTTTATGGTGATCCTATTAATATGGTGTGTTTGATTTTACTTTCAGAATGAAATTGGAAGGAAATTTATAACATTGAGCTCTTCATTGACATAGAATGCATAAGATTGTCATTAAAATGTGAGCCAAAATATTTGTTTCTAATAATTCATAATGCACAATATAGCAAACTGTTAGTCATAAAAAATACTACAATTTTGTTAATTCATAATATACTATAGTTTTGCTTAGTTTTTAATATAAATACCATGATTTTGGTTTTCAGTTTTTGGCTAAGAGCTAATTATTCATTTCTCATAATTACATAAAGTATAGATTCGGTGTCTCAAAATCATAAAGATATTTTGTAATTATGGAACATAATATAAAACAAATGATCGATCATATGTATAAATCACTGAAAAAAAAAAATAGTGATTTACAAGATATTGACAAATAACAAATAAAACATTCTGCTTACGGTTTGTTGATCCTTGAGCATTAACCTAACATCTCAAATATGTCAAATCCTCCTACCAAGAAAGTTTTCCTTAACTGCACATAACTTTGCCACAACGTTTGTCATCTCCATTCTCTTAGCTGGAGATTCCATCGAACAAATAACTCCTATTCTCAGTACACCAATCAAGCATTCCTTAATTTTGCCTGTTTCTTCTTTAGTATGTCTAGCAAAATTTTTGATATTATTGTTGCTAGTTCTTACTTCTGGCAGTAGTGAAGGTTCCACAATCTCCATCACTCTTTTTGGCAAAGTTGTTTTCACAAATTTTGGAGAGTTAGCTCGACATCAAACATACTATGTGTAGGAGGCTTTCCAATGAACATCTCTAGCAAGAGAATTTCGAAACTATACACATCTCCTGAAATTTGTTGTGGTTTACTTTGATGATATATTAGTGTACAACAAAGCATAGATGAACATGTTAGGCATTTGCATTGTGTGTTTGATGTGTTAAGAAAAGAAAAGTTGTATGCTAATTTGAAAAAGTGTTCCTTTTGCACTGATAAGATTGTATTTTTGGGCTACGTTGTTACGGCAGAAGGGATAGAAGTAGATGAGGAGAAGGTTAAGGCTATTAGGGAGTGGCCTAGACCTAGAAATGTTAGTGAAGTGCGTAGCTTTCATGGGTTGGCTAGTTTTTATAGGAGATTTGTTAAAGACTTTAGCACCATAGCTGCACCATTAACTGAGGTTGTGAAAAAGAGTGTGAGTTTTAAATAGGAAAGTGAGCAACAACATGCATTTAATTTGATTAAGGATAGATTATGTTCTGCACCATTGCTTGCATTACCTGATTTCTCTAAGGCATTTGAGATTGAGTGTGATGCATCGGGAATAGGTATAGGGGCTGTTCTTATGCAAGATAAACGTCCTATAGCTTATTTTAGCGAGAAACTGAGTGGAGCATCATTAAATTATCCTATCTATGATAAAGAGTTGTATGCTTTAGTTAGGGCCTTAGAAAATTAGCAACATTATTTATGGCCTAAGGAGTTTGTAATCCATACTGACCATGAGTCCTTGAAGCATTTGAAAGGACAAGGTAAGTTGAGTAGGAGGCATGCTAAGTGGGTAGAGTTCATAGAAACGTTTCCTTACGTGATCAAGTATAAACAGGAAAAGGAAAACATTGTAGCTGAAACATTATCTCGCAGGTATACTTTGATTTCTACTTTGAATGCAAGATTGTTAGGGTTTGAGCATATTAAAGATTTGTATATGAATGATCCTGATTTTGCTTCTGTGTTTGTTGCTTGTGAGAAAGGTGCATTTGGTAAATTTTATAGACATGAGGGGTATTTGTTTAGGGAGAGTAGATTGTGCATTCCTCAAGGGTCTATAAGAGAGTTGTTAGTTAGAGAAGCGCATGAGGGTGGTTTAATGGGACATTTTGGTGTTAGAAAGACTTTGGATGTGTTAGATGAACATTTCTTTTGGCCACACATGAAGAGAGATGTTGAGAGAATGTGTGAGAAGTGCATAACATGTAGAAAGTCTAAGTCTAAACTTTTACCCCATGGTTTGTATACACCTTTGCCCATACCTAGTGAACCTTGGATTGATATTTCAATGGATTTTGTATTGGGTTTACCTAGGTCCAAAAAGGGCCGAGATTCGGTGTTTGTTGTGGTTGATAGGTTTTCGAAGATGGCTCATTTCATACCATGTCACAAGACCGATGACACCACACATGTTGCTGACTTATTCATCAAGGAGATTGTTCGACTTCATGGAGTGCCGAAGAGCATTGTTTCAGATCGAGATGCAAAGTTCTTAAGCCATTTTTGGAGGACTATGTGGGGGAAGCTAGGAACAAAGTTATTGTTTTCTACTGCTTGTCATCCGTAAACTGATGGACAAACGGAGGTGGTTAACAGAACTTTAGGTGCTTTGTTGCGTTCCATTATCCAAAAGAATTTGAAGAATTGGGAAGATTACTTGCCACATGTCGAGTTTGCTTACAACAGGAGTGTGCATTCAACTACTAGTTGTTCACCATTCGAAGTTGTGTATGGGTTCAATCCACTTACTCCTTTGGATTTGATACCTTTACCTATGGAGGAAAGAGCTAACCTAGATGGTAAGAAGAAAGCTGAGGTTGTTAAGCAATTGCATGAAAGAGTTAGGCAACATATCGAGAGGCGGACTGAGCAATATGCTACTCAAGCTAACAAGGGGCAAAAGAGAATTGTGTTCGAACCAGGAGATTGGGTTTGGGTGCATATGCGCAAGAAGAGGTTTCCTGTTCAACGGAAATCGAAGTTGCAGCCACGTGGAGATGGTCCATTCTAAGTGCTTGAACGTATCAATGACAATGTGTACAAGATAGACTTGCCAGGTGAGTATAATGTTAGTGCTACTTTTAATGTTTCTGATCTTTCTCTTTTTGATTTTGATGTAGGTTCCGATTTGAGGACAAATCCTTTTAAGGAGAGGGGGAATGATGGAAACCAATGAAGCAAACCTATGGATTCTTTGAGCATCAATGGAGGACCTATGACGAGAGCTCGAGCTAAAAGGATGAATGAAGCTTTAAATGGGCTCGTTCTAGATATTTGGGCCAAGAGTCTTGCACAACATGACTTGGACAGCTTGGAGGGAACACCAAGACTTCAAAATATTATTCAAGTTCAAGAACAAGTCCAAGAACATCAATCTTGAAGAAATCTTGAGGCTTGGGTGTCGATTATAATGCAATTGAACTGTTATTTATTTAATTGATTTACATTGGGCCTAATTTGTATTATGAGATTGTTTTTAATTTAGTTTAATTTATTAAGTTTTAATTGGGAGGCTGAGTCATTAAAAAGCCCAATATGGGTGTGTTTAGGAAAGAGTCAAAGTCAAAGTCAAAAAGTCAAAGAGTCAAAGTCAATTAAAAATAGGGTTTTATTTGGTTTCTAATAAGGTTTAGGATTGTATGCCTATATAAGGCTTATTAAACCTAACTTTTCAATCAGTTGTCAATTGAATAAAAGATTTATCTTTTCTCCATTGTTCTCTTGTGAACTTTGAGAATTGCATCAAGATTTGTTCTTGATTTATCAACCTTGACTTATCTCCCACATTCTCATCTCTTTCTTGGGAGTGGCGTTGTTATATCTTTGGTTCTTGATTCGCTAATCAACGGGTCAAAGATTTCTTTAAATCTGAATTATCTTTCTTGGGGTTATGTTTCAATTTGATAATGGGTGTCGTATCTTTATATACGGGGTTCGCATCAAAACAGGTGCTAGTATCCTTTGCTATTGGTAGGTACAAGGATAAGTGTTATGTGATGTTGTACCTATGCACGCGGGACACTTGTTTTTGGGTCGTCCATGGCAATATGATAGGAGAGTCATACATGATGGGTTTAAGAATAGATATTCTTTTACCATGAATGGGCGAACAATCACTCTTGTACCATTAACACCTAGACAGGTGTATGAAGATCAAGTGAGGATAAGATAGAGTGAGCGAAAGAAAGAGAGTGAGAGAAAAAGAGAGGCTGAGAGTTCAAACACTAGTGAGGTAGAGAGAATGGGAACTGAGTGTGAGTGAAAAAGTGACAAAACACTTGAGTGTAAACGAGAGAATGAGAGGAAGAAGAGTGAGAAAAAGAAAATGAGTGTCTATACAAAAGGGAGCGATGTGAGGGCTACTTTTCTAGCCAAGCAACAAATGTTTGTACTTTTGTACAAAGATGCTTATTTTTCTAACTCTGACTTTGATTTGTCTTTACCTGGTGCTGTTACAACTCTTTTGCAGGATTTCAATGATGTATTCCCTAAGGAGATACCGGATGGATTGCCACCGAAGAGGGGAATAGAACATCAAATTGACTTTATACCCGGAGCTATAATTCCAAATCGACCCGCATATAGAAGTAATCCCAAGGAGACAAAGGAGCTTCAAAGGCAGGTTGAAGAATTGATAAAGAAGGGGTATGTAAGGGTGAGCATGAGTCCATGTGCCGTTCCAGTATTACTTGTGCCTAAGAAGGATGAGACTTGGCGTATGTGCATCGATTGCAGAGCTGTTAACAAAATTACAATTAAGTATCGACATCCCATACCTAGATTAGATGACATGTTTGATGAATTGCATGGATCTTGTGTGTTTTCTAAGATTGATCTTAAAAGCGGATATCACCAAATTAGAATGAAAGAATGAGATGAATGGAAAACTGCATTTAAAACGAAACATGGTTTGTATGAGTGAATAGTCATGCCTTTTGGTTTAACTAATGCACCTAATACTTTCATGAGATTAATGAATAATGTTTTGCGTTCTTTCATTGGAAAATTTGTTGTGGTTTACTTTGATGATATATTAGTGTACAACGAAGCATAGATGAACATGTTAGGTATTTGTATTGTGTGCTTGATGTGTTAAGAAAAGAAAAGTTGTATGCTAATTTGAAAAAGTGTTCTTTTTGCATTGATAAGATTGTATGTTTGGGCTATGTTGTTAACGCAGAAGGGATAGAAGTAGATGAAGAGAAGGTTAAGGCTATTAGGGAGTGGCCTAGGCCTAGGAATGTTAGTGAAGTGCGTAGCTTTCATGGGTTGGCTAGTTTTTATAGGAGATTTGTTAAAGACTTTAGCACCATAGTTGCACCACTAACTGAGGTTGTGAAAAAGAGTGTGGGTTTTAAATGGGAAAGTGAGTAACAACATGCATTTGATTTGATTAAGAATAGATTATGTTCTTGCACCATTGCTTGCACCACCTTATTTCTCTAAGACATTTGAGATTGAGTGTGATACATCGGGAATAGGTATAGGGGCTGTTCTTATGCAAGATAAGCGTCCTATAGCTTATTTTAGTGAGAAATTGAGTGGAGCATCGTTGAATTATCCTACTTATGACAAAGAGTTGTATGCTTTAGTTAGGGCCTTAGAAAATTGGCAACATTATTTGTGGCCTAAGGAGTTTGTAATCCATACTGACCATAAGTCCTTGAAGCATTTGAAAGGACAAAGTAAGTTGAGTCGGAGGCATACTAAGTGGGTAGAGTTCATAGAAACATTTCCTGATGTAATTAAGTATAAACAAGGAAAGGAAAATGTTGTAGCTGATGCATTATCTTGCACCTCACTTTGATTTCTACTTTGAATGTAGGATTGTTAGGGTTTGAGCATATTAAAGACTTGTATGTGAATGATCCTGATTTTGCGTCTGTGTATGTTGCTCGTGAGAAATGTGCATTTGGTAAATTTTATAGACATGAGGGGTATTTGTTTAGGGAGAGTAGATTGTTCATTCCTCAAAGGTCTAAAAGAGAGTTGTTAGTTAGAGAGGCGCATGGGGGTGGTTTAATGAGACATTTTGGTGTTAGAAAGACTTTGGATGTGTTAGATGAGCATTTCTTTTGGCCACGCATGAAGAGAGATGTTGAGAGAATGTGTGAGAAGTGCATAACATGTAGAAAATCTAAGTCTAAAGTTTTACCCCATGGTTTGTATACACCTTTGCCAATACCTAGTGAACCTTGGATTGATATTTCAATGGATTTTGTATTGGGTTTACCTAGGTCCAAAAAGGGCCGAGATTCGGTGTTTGTTGTGGTTGACAGGTTTTCGAAGATGACTCATTTCATACCATGTCACAAGACCGATGATGTCACACATGTTGCTGACTTATTCTTCAAGGAGATTGTTCGACTTCATGGAGTGCCGAAGAGCATTGTTTCGGATCGAGATGCAAAGTTCTTAAGCCATTTTTGGAGGAC
The DNA here is from genome assembly GCA_021234005.1 of Nephelium lappaceum. Lineage (NCBI taxonomy): Eukaryota > Viridiplantae > Streptophyta > Magnoliopsida > Sapindales > Sapindaceae > Nephelium > Nephelium lappaceum. Next base: position 16,619,693 of record CM037996.1, on the reverse strand, counting down.
TTTGTAGGGGAAGCTAGGAACAAAGTTATTGTTTTCTATTGCTTGTCATCCACAAACTGATGGACAAACGGAGGTGGTTAACAGGACTTTTAAGTACTTTGTTGCATTCCATAATCCAAAAGAATTTGAAGAATTAGGAAGATTGCTTGCCACATGTCGAGTTTGCTTACAATAGAAGTGTGCATTCAACTACTGGTTGTTCACCATTCGAAGTTGTGCATGGGTTCAATCCACTTACTCCTTTGGATTTGATACCTTTACCTATGGAGGAAAGAGCTAACTTTGATGGTAAGAAGAAAGCTGAAGTTGTTAAGCAATTGCACGAGAGAGTTAGGCAACATATTGAGAGACGAACCGAGCAATATGCTACTCAAGTTAACAAGGGGCGAAAGAGAATTATTTTCGAATCAGGAGATTGGGTTTGAGTGCATATGCGCAAGGAGAGGTTTCCTATTCAACAAAAAATCTAAGTTGCAGCCTCGTGGAGATGATCCATTCCAAGTACTTGAACACATCAATGACAATGTATACAAGATAGATTTACCAAGTGAGTATAATGTTAGTGCTACTTTTAATGTTTCTGATCTTTTTCCTTTTGATTTTGATTTAGGTTCCGATTTGAGGACAAATCCTTTTGAGGAGAGGGGGAATGATGGAAACCAAGGAAGCAAGCCTATGGATCCTTTGAGCATCAATGGAGGACCTATGATGAGGGCTCGAGCTAAAAGGATGAAGGAAGCTTTAAATGAGCTCGTTCAAGATATTTGGGCCAAGAGTCTTTCACAACATGACTTGGACAACTTGGAGGGAACATCAAGGCTTCAAGATATTATTCAAGTTCAGGAACAAGTCCAAGAACATCGATCTTGAGGAAATCTTGAGGCTTAGGTGTCAAGTATAATGCAATTGGGCTGTTATTTATTTGTTTAATATAAATTAGGCCTAATTTGTATTATGAGATTGTTTTAAATTACTTTAATTTATTAGGTTTTTAATTAAGAGGCTGAGTCATTTATTTTTAAGTTAAAAAGCTCAATATGGGTGTGTTTAGAAAGAGTCAAAGTCAAAGTCAATTAAAAATAGGGTTTTATTTAGTTTCCAATAAGGTTTAGGATTGTATGCCTATATAAGGCTTATTAAACCTAAATTTTTAGGCAGTTGTCAATTGAATAAAAGATTTAACTTTTCTCCATTGTTCTCTTGTGAACTTTGAGAATTGCGTCAAGATTCGTTCTTGATTTATCAATCTTGACTTATCTCCCACATTCTCATCTCTTTCTTGAGAGTGGCATCATTATATATTTGGTTCTTGATTCGCTAATCAACGGCTCAAAGATTTTCTTTAAATCTAAATTATCTTTCTTGGGGTTGTGTTTCAATTTGATCGTGGGTGTCGTATAAATATATACGGGGTTCGCATTAGGTAGCTTCAACCTGTATGCTATCGAACCAACTTTTTCCATAATCTCATAGGGCCTAATGTACTGCGGACTCAACTTACCAAGCTTTCCAAACCTAAGTACACTTTTCCACGGGGATATCTTCAAGAATACTTTATCACCAATTTCGACCTCAAGATTTCTTCGACGGTTATCTGCATAACTCTTTGTCTATCTTGAGCTGTCTTGAGATGATCCCTGATCACCTTAATCTAAGGTGATATAAGTAGGAAATGAGCTGATTTGGTCAATCTATCAACAATCACCTATATCGCATCATGACCACTACTGCTACGTGGAAGTCCTACCACGAAGTCTATAGTAATATTCTCCTATTTCCATTATGGGATAAGAAGCGGTTGTAATAAACCTGCAAGCTTCTGGTGTTTTGCTTTCACCTGTTGATAAATTAAACATCTTTAAATGTACTAGGCTATTTCCCCTTTCATACCATTCCACTAGTAATGTTCCTTCAATGTATGGTACATTTTCGTACTCCCTAGATGCATAGCATAAGCCAAGGAATGTGCCTCATCCATAATTTCCTGTTTTAGAACACCCACGTTTGGTACGCATAGTCTGTGACCTAACATAAGTGTACCATTATCTCTTACTGAGAAATCTTCACATTGCTTCGACTCCACTTCACTTCTGATCTTAACCAATTGAGGATCTTGAGCCTGCAATTCCCTGATGCTATCAATCAAAATAGGTCAAACATGAAAGGTGGCCAACAGTGCTCCTGTATTTGTTGCTTCTAATTTCACCCCTAAGGACCTCAACTCAACCAATAATATGTAATACTGCCTTCACCTGAGCTATTGAACCTAAGGGTCTCCAACTTAGAGCATTTGCTACCACATTCGCCTTCCTTGGGATGGTACTCAATCGTCTAATCATAGTCTTTAATAAGCTCAATCCACCATCTCTATCTCATGTTCAATTCTTTCCGTGTAAATAGATACTGCAGGCTCTTATGATCTGTAAAAAAATTGACAAGGAACTCCATACAGATAATGTCTCCATATTCTTTAAACAAATACCACCGTTGCGAATTCCAAGTTATGGGTAGGATAGTTTAGTTCATGTTTCTTTAGTTGCCTGAAGCATATTCTATTACCTTTCCCTATTACATTAGTACACACCCTAACCCTTGTCTCGAAGCATCACCTTACTACCTATATATACTATATCAACCACAAGCGAATTATCCATAGGGGTTGATACAATCATACTTCAGTCTAGTGGCCTACACTCAACATTACTATTGATAACGTACTTTATAGAAATAAAAGAATGGGTGGCCCTTGGGTCAATTAATGCATATGCTTCATGATCAAAAATAGAAATCATACCCGTAACGACCTCGGGAGTGGTATCCGCCTCTTGCTGCGTGACTGCGAATACTCTAGCTTGAGTACGGGGCCTCTCTGGTTGTCTCATAGGGGTCACTCCTCTACCTCCGGAACCCTGCCCCTGAGCCTCTGCCTGCAATTGGTGTACTTGGTCCCCTCGATTGGGAGCTTCTGCCTCCCTATCTCTGATTTCTGTGACCTAATGTAAATGTTGTGGGTTCTGCCTCAGACCTCTCAGTGGTAGCTAATTGTGGACATTCTCTCATAAAGTGGCCTTCCTATCTACACTGAAAACAAGCTGTAGTGTTTCCCCTACACTCACCTGGATGTCTCTTCCTGCAAGTTCTGCATTCCGACACTGGGCTTCTCGTATTTCGAAAGCCTTCAAGCACTGAGGGTGATCTGATTGATCCCTGACTGGATGTTTCTCCTCTGCTCATTTGCTTGCCACCAAACCCTCTAAATTTGCCCCTCTTTTTAGAAGTCTGGCATGGTCCACCCTGGAATGAACTGGGGCCCCTGCCTTTCTTTTCTAATTTGGAACCTTGAGCAACGGGTGCTGCAATCTTTTCTACCTTCATTGCAGCTTCAACCAATTCCCCATAGTGTGACTGAGGGGCCAATGATAGTGATAGGTGAATTCTGATGCTGGAATTCAAACCTGCTAAGAATCTCTTACATTTATGTTCCTCATCCTTAGCAATGAATGGGACAATCCGGACCAACTCCGAGAATTTCTTTTCATATTCGGTCATGGACGTGGATCCCTACTCTAATATGAAAAATTCCTCCATCCTAGCATCCGTATAGCTTTTCGGGCAGAACCTATCTATAAATTCTTTTTGAAACTGCTCCCACGACACCCCTCATAGATGTCGTCTCTCTAAGGCTTTCCACCAATCCTTTGCTCTCTCCTCTAGGAGGAAGGAGAAGAACAGTACTTTCTAGTCATCTAGGCAATCCATAACCTTATAGATCTTATCCACCCAATCTAACCAAGCAAGCGTACTCTCTGGATCACCACTTCCATCAAAAGGTTTCGCGCCTAACTTACAAACTCGTTCTATAGAGCGCTTCAGTATTTCTGGAGCCTTGAGCGGCTGGCGTATAGCCGCCATCAGAAAGCTACTTGTTCGGCAATAAAGTTTCCGTCGACTTGCTTAGCATATCCTGATGGCTGTGGCAAAGGCTGATTCATAGAAGCACTCGTAGACCCAGTTGTCTGCTCGGCCTCCCTAGATGCTGGTGCCTCTGGTACTGGAGTTGGAGCTGGAGCTGGATCTGCTCTTGAAGCTCCTCTGAGAACCCTTCGACTTCATAGATGCATTGTGTTGTGAATTCAACAAAAATTATATTATATAACACGTGTAGTTTTCTTAAATCATGTGCATAAAAATGATAAAATTTTCTTTTTAGGATTGCATCATTCATAAAATAATGTAAAACACGTTAGAAATCAATTCATAAAAAGAAACAACCCAAACTGGGCTCTCATACCAACTATGATAGGTCCCTCTCCCTATCAGTAGCCTGCCCGGTACCCCACGGAAGCCCTCCAGTCGATATTTGATCTGGTTGGAAAGTTTCCATGAAGCAAAGTCGTTTCACTTTAAAAGCTTTCTAAATTTGTATTTCATTTCAGAAACGTGGGAAATTTTTTTCTTTTTCATTTTAATTAACTCAGTTTCAAAATAGTTTTGTAAAAATTTGGGCAGCACAACAGTTGTTTTTCTAAATATGCTACCCTGTAAAAGTTTACAAAACATGGGAAATTTTTTTCTTTTTCATTTTACAAGCCGCTGTGAGCCCGAGGAGTGTGCTGCACGGTGTGAGGGGCGTACAGGGCCTCTAAACCCCACATGGGCGTGCGTGTGGCACGTTTCGCTCACAGACATGTTGTGCTCGGGTCTAGTAGAGGCTCTAAGCCCGACGAGCTTGCCAAGCGGCTCTGAGCCCGAGGAGCATACAGGGCTTCTTAACCACACACGAGTGTGCATGGTGCTTTTCACCTAAAGATATGGTGTACTTGGCCCTCGGAGAGCTTCCCAAGCTGCTGTGAGCGTGAGGAGCATACCGCTCGGTGCGAGGGGCGTATAGGGCCTCTAAACCCCATATGGGCGTGCGTGGCGGGTTTTGCTAATAGATATGGTGTGCTCGGCCCTCGAAGAGCTTGCCAAGCCGCTGTGAGCCCAAAGAGCCTGCCGCAGGCTACGAAGGGCGTACGGGGCGGGGCCTCTAGACCCCACACGGGTGTGCATGGTGCGTTTCGCCCACAAATAAGATGTGCTCAGGCTTAGGGTAGCTTGCCAAACCGCTGTGAGCCCGAGGAGCAAACTACACGGTACAAGGGGCATACCGGGCCTCTAAACCCCACATGGGCGTGCGTAGCGCGTTTTGTTCACAGATATGGTGTGCTCGGCCCAAGGAGAGCTTGCCAAGCCACTGTGTGCCCGAGGATCGTTCCGCACGGTGCGAGTGGCGTATAATGCCTCTAAACCACACACGAGCGTGCGTGGCGCGTTTCGCCCATAGTTATCATGTGATCGGCCCTCAGAGAGCTTGCCAAGCCGCTATGAGCGCGAGTAGTGGACGGCACAGTGCGAGGGGCGTATAGGGGCTGTAAACCCAGACTGGCATGCGTGGCGCTTTTCGCCCACAGATATGGTGTGCTCAGTCCTCCGAGTGTTTACCAAGACGCTATGAGCCCGAAGAGCGTGTCGCACGGTGCAAGGGGCATACAAGGCCTTTAAACCCTACGCCGGCGTGTGTGGCACGTTCTGCCGATAGATATGGTATGCTCAATCCTAGGAGAGAGTGCCAAGCCATTGTGATTCCGAGAAGCGTGCTGCACGGTGTGAGGGACGTATAGGGTCTCTAAACCCTATATAGGCGTGGGTGGCACGTTTCGCCCTAAGATATGGTGTGCTCGGCCCTCGTAGAGCTTGCCAAACCGCTGTGAACCCGAGCAGCGTGCCGCACGGTGCAAGGGTTATACAGAGCCTCTAAACCCCACACGGGCATGCGTGGCGCGTTTTGCCCCCAGATATGGTGTGCTCGGCTTTAGGAAAGCTTACTAAACCGCTGTGAGCCTGAGGAGCAAGCTGCATGCTGCGAGGGGAGTACTGGGCCTCTATGCCCAACATGGGTGTGTCGTACGTTGCGAGGGGCGTACAGAGCCTCTAACCCCCAAACGGGCTTGTGTGGCACATTTCGCCTATAGATATAGTGTGCTCGGTCCGTAAAGAGCTTGCCAAGTTGCTGTGCGCGAGAGGAGCGTGCCGCATGGTGTGAGAGGTGTACAGGGCCTCTAAACCGCACACAGGCTTGCGTGGCACATTTCGCCCACAGATATGGTGTGCTCGGCCCTCGAAGAGCTTCCCAAGACACTGTTAGCCCGAGGAGCGTGCCGTACAGTGTGAGGGGCATACAGGGCCTCTTAACCCCACATGGGCATGCGTGGCGCGTTTCGCCCACAGATATGGTGTGCTCGGCCCTAGGAAAGCTTACTAAACCGCTGTGAGCCCGAGGAGCAAGCTGCATGGTGCGAGGGGAGTACTGGGCCTCTATGTCCAACATGGGCGTGCCGTACGTTGCGAGGGGCGTACAGAGCCTCTAACCTCGAAACGGGCTAGTGTGGCACATTTCGCCCACAGATATAGTGTGCTCGGTCCGTAAGAGCTTGCCAAGTTGCTGTGCGCGAGAGGAGCGTGCCGCATGGTGTGAGAGGCGTACAGGGCCTCTAAATCGCACACAGGCTTGCGTGGCACATTTCGCCCACAGATATGGTGTGCTCGGCCCTCGGAGAGCTTCCCAAGACACTGTTAGCCCGAGGAGCGTGCCGTACAGTGTGAGGGGCGTACAGGGCCTCTTAACCCCACATGGGCATGCGTGGCGCGTTTCGCCCACAGATATGGTATGCTCTGCCCTAAAAGAGTTTACCGAGCTGTTGCAAGAGGCGTACAGGGCCTTTAAACCTCACGCGGGCGTGTGTGGCGCGTTTTAGCGTTAGGGGAGCTTGCAAAGCTGCTGTGAGCCCGAGGAGCATGCCGCACGGTGCGAGGGGTTTACAATGCCTGTAAACCCCACACGGGCGTGCGTGGCACGTTTTGCCCACAGATATGGTGTGCTCGGTCCTCTAAGTGGTTGCGAAGCCAGTATGAGCCCGAAGAGCGTGCCGCATGGTGTGAGGGGCATACAGGGCCTCTAAACCCCCACGGGCGTGCATGGCACGTTTCGCCCACTGATATAGTGTGCTCGGCCGTAGGAGAGCGTGCCAAGCCATTGTGATTCTGAGGAACGTGCCGCACGGTGTGAGGTGTGTACAGGGCCTCTAAACCCTACACAGGCGTGCGTGGTGCGTTTCGACCTCAGATATGGCGTGCTCGGCCCTTCATAGAGCTTTCCAAGCCGCTGTGCGCCCGAGGAGCGTTCCGCACGGTGCAAGGGGTGTACAGGGCCTTTAAACCCCATGCAGGCACGCGTGGCGCATTTCACCAACAAATATGGTGTGCTCGGCCTTTGGAGAGCTCGCCAGACTGCTGTAAGCCGGAGGAGCAAGCTGCACGGTGTGAGGGGAGAATCGAGCCTCTAAACCCCACATGGGCGTGCGTGGCACATTTCGCCCACAGATATGGTGTGCTCGGATCTAGGAGAGCTTGCCAAGCCGCTGTGAGCCCGAGGAGAGTTCTGTGCAGTGCGAGGGGCGTACAGGGCCTCTAAACCACACACTGGTGTGCGTGGCGCTTTTCACCTAAAGATATGGTGTGCTCGGCCCTCGAAGAGCTTGCCAAGTTGCTGTGAGCATGAGGAGCGTACCCGATGCGAACCCCGTATATAAAGATACGACATCCACAATCAAATTGAAACACAAACCCAAGAAAGATAAAACATGTTTATAACGAAAACTTTTACCCATTGATTATGTCATTCAAGAACCAAAATTATAAAGAATTTTGACCCATTGTATGATAATCAAGAACCAAAATTATCATAAGAATGATATTGACACCAGTCCCAAGACATAAATGAGAAGGTGGGAGATAAGTCATGGTTTCGATCGCCACAAGCATAGCTTGATAAGATCACATGTTCAACAATGAACAAAAGAGAAACAAATCTCACAATTAAACATATTTGGTTGCATCTTTTTTCATCATAAGCAACTTCTTGAAAATTTAGGTTTAATAAGCCTTATATAAGCAAACAATCATAATACTTATTGGAAACTAAATAAAACATTGTTTTTAATTGACAAGACCAGAAAAAGAATAATAAAACCAGATTGATGTGTGTACTGCGTGCAGGTTGCCAGAACGAAGAGAAAAAAATATATATTGAAGAATGATTATGGTGATGCGCAATAAGGAATAATTCGAAGACAATAAAATAATCAAACCTGAATTAATTAACCAAAGCTCTGATACCAACTGATGCGAACCCAGTATATAAAGATACGACACACACGATCAAATTGAAACACAACCCCAAGAAAGATAATTTAGATTTCAAGAAAATCTTTGACCCGTTGATTAGCGAATCAAGAACCAAAGTATACGACGCCACTCCCAAGAAAGAGATGAGAATGTGTAAGAAAAGTTAAGATTGATAAATCAGGAACAAATCTTGATGCAATTCTCAAAGTTCACAAGAGAACAATGGAGAAAAGTTAATTCTTTTATTGAATTGACAACTGACTGAAAATTTAGGTTTAATAAGCCTTATATAGGCATACAATCCTAAACCTTATTGGAAACTAAATAAAACCCTATTTTTAATTGACTTTGACTTTGACTCTTTGTAAACTTCGACTTTGACTTTTTCTAAACACACCCATGTTGGGCTTTTTAACTTAAAAATAAATGACTCAGCCTCCTAATTAAAAGCCTAATAAATTAAAGTAATTTAAAACAAACTCATAATACAAATTAGGCCCAATTTACATCAACCAAATAAATAACAACCCAATTGCATTATAATTGACACCCAAGCCTCAAGATTTCCTCAAGATTGATGTTCTTGGACTTGTTCTTGAACTTGAATCACATTTTGAAGCCTTGATGTTCCCTCCAAGCTGTCCAAGTCATGTTGTGCAAGACTCTTGGCCCAAATATCTTGAATGAGCCCATTTAAAGCTTCCTTCATCCTTTTAGCTCGAGTCCTTGTCATAGGTCCTCCATTGATGGTGAAAGGATCCATAGGCTTGCTTTCTTGGTTTTCATCAATTATGCCGTGGTTTGGTGGGGGCAATTAGTGCAAGATAGGAGGAGAAACGAGGAACGTCTTATAAACACTTGGGGTGAGATGAAGACTGTTATGAGGAAGCGGTTTGTTCCTAGGTCATATTATAGGGAACTATACTGGCGATTACAAAGCCTTACCCAAGGTTCCAAAAGTGTTGAGGACTACTACAAGGAGATGGAGATAGCCATGGTTAGAGCCAATATTGAGGAAGATAGAGAGGCTACTATGACGTGATTTCTGCGAGGATTGAATGAAGACATTGCCAATATTGTTGAGTTGCGACATTATGTGGAGCTTGAGGACTTGGTTCATATGGCTATGAAAGTGGAGAAACAACTCAAAAGAAAGGGTTCAATGTCATGATATGGCAGAAATTCGGGTTCCACATCCACTTGGAAGTCGAATTGGAGTAGAAAAGAAGATAAGTCATCACAAAAGCCTAAGGCCGAAAGTGTTAAGCCTAAGGAGGGTAGAGATAGCAACCATGATAAGGGCAAGGCCGAGGCAATACAGGAAAGAAACGGGGATATCAAATGTTTCAAGTGTTTGGGAAGAGGTCACATAGCTTCGCAATGTCCTAATAAGCGAACTATGATCCTGAGAGAGGATAGAGATATAGAGACTGACGAGGAGAGTGATGACAATGAGATGCCACCGTTGGAAGGCGTAAGTAATGTTGAAATTGAGTATCCCGCAGATGGTAAGTTGTTAGTGGCAAGACGTGCTTGAGTGTGTAAGTGAAGGAATATGATGAGGTGCAGCGTGATAATATTTTCCATACTAGTTGCCATATCAAGGATACTGTTTGTAGTATGATCATTGACAGGGGTAGCTGCACCAACGTTGCTAGTACTGAATTAGTAGAGAAATTGAGCTTACCTAATTCAAAACATTTTAAACCATATAAGTTACAATGGTTGAATGATTGTGGAGAAGTTAAGGTTACAAAACAGGAGCTAGTATCCTTTGCTATTGGTAGACACAAGGATAAAGTGTTATGTGATGATATACCTATGCACGCGGGACACTTGCTTTTAGGTCGTCCATGGCAATATGATAGGAGACTCATACATGATTGGTTTAAGAATAGATATTCTTTTACCATGAATGGGCGAACAATCACTTTTGTACCATTAACACCTACATAGGGCCTCTAAACCCCACATGAGTGTGCGTGGCGCGTTTCGCCCACAGATATGGTGTGCATGGCCTTAGGAGAGCTTGCCAAACTGCTATAAGTACGAGGAGCGTATTGCACAGTGTGATGGGCGTATAGGGCCTCTAAACCCTGCACGGGCCTACGTGGTGCGTTTCGTCAACAAATATGGTGTGCTCGGCCCTAGGAGAGCTTGCCAAGCCGCTGTTAGCCCGAGGAGTGTTTCATGTGGTACAAAGGGCGTACAGAGCCTCTAAACCCCACACGGTCGTGCGTGGCGCGTTTCGTCCATAGATATGGTGTGCTTAGCCCTCGGAGAGCTTGCCAAGCCGCTGTGAGCCCGAGCATGTACGGTGCAACGGGCATACAGGGCCTCTAAGCCCTACACATGCATGAGTGGCTTGTTTAGCCCAGAAATATGGTGTGCTCAGCCCTCGTAGAGTGTGCCGAGCCGATGTGAGCCCGAGGAGCGTGCTGCACAGTGCGGGGGGCGTACAGGGCCTCTAAACTACACACAGGCGTGCGTGGCACATTTCACCCATAGATATGGTGTGTCCGACCTTAGAAGAGCTTGCCAAGCCGCTGTAAGCCTCAAGAGCGTGCCACACAGTGCGAGGGACATACAGGGCCTCTAAACCTCACACAAGTGTGCGTGGCACATTTCGCCCACAGATATGGTGTGCTCGGCCTTAGGAGAGCTTGCCAAACCACTATGAGTGTGAGGAGCGTAATGCATGGTGCGATGGGCGTACAGAGCCTCTAAACCCCACACAGGCGTGCATGGCGCGTTTCGCCCATAGATATGGTGTGCTTGGCCCTCGGAGAGCTTGCCAAGCTGCTGCAAGCCCGAGGAGCGTTCCGCTCGGTGTGAGGGGCATACAGGGCCTTTAAAACCCACACGGGTGTGCGTGGCATGTTTCGCTCAAAGATATGGTGTGCTCGGCCCTAGGAGAGCTTGCCAAGCCGTTGTGAGCCCGAGGAGCATTCTGTACCGCGCGAGGGGCGTACAATGCCTCTAAACCACATGCGGGCGTGCAGATATGGTACGCTCGGCTCTCAGAGAGCTTGCCAAGCCGTTGTAAGCACGAGGAGCGTATGACACGTTGCGAGGGGCGTACAGGGCCTCTAAACCCCACATGAGCGTGCGTAGCGCGTTTCGCCCACAAATATGGTGGGCTTCGCCCTAGGAAAGCGTGCCATGCCATTGTGATTCCAAGGAGTGTGCTACACGGTGTGAGGGGAGGATAGGGCCTCTTAACCCCACATGGGCATGCGTGGCACATTTCGCTCATAGATATGGTGTGCTCGGCCGTCGTAGAGCTTGCCGAACTACTGTGAGCCCGAGGAGGGTATCGCACGGTGTAGGGGGTATACAGGTCCTCTAAACCCAACACGGGTGTGTGTGGCACGTTTCGCCCACAAATATGGTGTGCTCTGCTTTAGGAGATCTTGCCAAACTGCTGTGAGTCCGAGGAGCAAGCTGCACGGTGTGATGGGCATATCGGGCCTTTAAACCCCACATGGGCGTGCGTGGTATGGTTCGTCCACGATATGGTGTGCTCGGCCTTAGGTGAGCTTGCCAAGTCGCTGTGAGCCCGAGGAGTGTTTCACGCGGTGCGAAAGGCGTACAGAGCCTCTAAACCCCACACAGGCGTGCATGGCGCGTTTTGCCCACAGATATGGTGTGCTCGGCCCTCGGAGAGCTTGCCAAGCCGCTGTGAGCCTGAGGAGCATTCTGCATGGTGGGAGGGGCATACAGGGCCTCTAAACCCCACATGGGCATGCGTGGCGCGTTTCGCCCAAAGATATGGTGTGCTCGGCCCTACGAGAGCTTGCCAAGCCGTTGTGAGCCCAAGGAGCGTTCGATGCTTCGCGAGGGGCGTACAATGCCTCTAAACCACATGCGGGCGTGCGTGGCGCATTTCACCTACAGATATAGTACGCTCAGCTATCGAAGAGCTTGCCAAGCCGCTGTGAGTACGAGGAGTGTACGACATGATGCGAGGGGCATATAGGGCCTCTAAACCCCACACGGGCGTGCACAGCACGTTTCGCGCACAGATATGGTGGACTTCGCCCTAGGAGAGTGTGCCAAGCCATTGTGATTCCAAGGAGCATACCGCACGGTGTGAGGGGCGGACAGGGCCTCTAAACCCCACATGGGCGTGCGTGGCACGTTTCGCTCACAGATATGGTGTGCTTGGCCGTCGTAGAGCTTGCTGAGCCGCTATGAGCCCAAGGAGTGTGCCGCACGGTGCGGGGGTTGTACATGGCCTCTAAAACCCATATGGGCGTGTGTGGCGTATTTTTCCCACAGATAGGGTGTGCTCGGCCCTAGGAGAGCTTGCCAAGCCATTGTGAGCCCGAGGAGCGTGCCGCACCATGCTAGGAGCGTACAGGACATCTAAACCCCACACTGGTGTTCGTGGCACGTTTTGTAAATAGATATGGTGTCCTCAATCCTCAGAGAGCTTGCCAAGCCACAATGAGTCCGACAAGCTCCTAAACTCGACACGGGTGTGCGTGGCACATTTTGCCCACAGATATGGGGGGGGGGTGGTGCTTGGCCCTAGGAGAGCTTGCCAAGCCATTGTGATTCCGAAGAGCTTGCCGCACAGTTTGGAGGTGTACAGGGCATGTTTTGAGGAGCTTGTCGAGCCGCTGTGAGCCCGAGGGGGATGTCGAACGGTGTGGGGGGCGTACAGGCCTTTTAAACCCCAAACGGACGTGCGCGGCGCGTTTCGCCCACAGATATGGTGTGCTCGGCCTTAAACGAGCTTGCGAAGCCGCTGTGAGCGCTAGGAGTGTGCCGCACGGTGTGAGAGGTGTACAGGGACACTAAACCCCACACGGGCGTGCGTTGCGCATTTCGCCTCAAATATGGTGTGCTTGGCCCACGGAGAGCTTGCCAAGCCGCTGTGAGCCCGAGGAGCGTAAGCGCACGGTGCGAGGGGCGTATCGGGCCTCTAAACCCCACATGGGCATGCGTGGCGCATTTCGCTGACAGATATGGTGTGCTTGGCCCTCGGATAGCTTGCCAAGCCACTGTGAGCTCGAGGAGCATGCCGCACGGTGTGAGGGGCGTACAGGGCCTCTAAACCCCACATGGGTGTGCATGGCACGTTTTGCCCACAGATATGGTATGCTGGACCCTCGAAGAGCTTGCCAAGCCCCCTATGAGACCGAGGAGCGTGCCGCACGTGCGAATGTCGTACAGGGCCTCTAAACCCCACACGGGCGTGCGAGGTCCGTTTGGCCCATAGATATGGTGTGCTTGGCCCTCGAAGAGCTTGCTAAGTCCCTATGAGCGCGAGGAGCGTGCCGCACAGGGCCTCTAAACCCCAAACCAGCATGCATGGCTCGTTTCGGTCACAGATATGGTATGCTCGGCCCTAAAAGTGTTTGCCAAGCCGCTGTGAGGGGGAGGAGCATGCCGCAAGTTGCGAAAGGCGTACAGGGACACTAAACCCCACACGGGTGTGTATGGCGCGTTTCACCTACAAGTATGGTGTGCTCGGCCTTAGGAGAGCTTGCCAAATCACTGTGAGCCCGAGGAGCAAGATGCACGGTGCAAGGGGCGTTCCGGGCCTTTAAGCCCCACATGGGCATGCGTGGCACGTTTCGCCCACAGATATCGTGTGCTCGGCCTTAGGAGAGCTTGCCAAGCATTTGTGAGCCCGAGGAGCGTTCCGCACAGTGCTAGGAGCGTACAGGTGCTCTAAACCCCACACGGGCGTGCGTGGCACATTTCACTCGCAAATATGGTATGCTCGGCCCTCAGAGAGCTTGCCAAGCCGCTGTGAGCTCGAGGAGTGTGTCACCCACAGAGATGCTGTGCTCGGCACTAGGAGAGCTTGCCAAGCCATTGTGAGCCCGGGGAGCATGCCAAACAGTGCTAGGAACATCCAGGGCCTCTAAGCCCCACACGGGCGTGTGTGTCATAGGTTTCACTTGCAGATGAGGTGTGCTCGGCCCTTAGAGAGCTTGCCAAGCCGCTGTGAACTCGAGGAGCTTGTTGCACGGTGCGAGGGGTGTACAAAGTCTCTAAACCCCACACGGGCATGCATGGCACGTTTCGCCTACAGATCTGGTGTGCTCGGCCCTAGGAGAGCTTGCCAAGTCGTTGTGAGCCCGAGGAGCGTTTCGCGTGGTGCAAGGGGCGTAGAATGCCTCTAAACCACACGCTAGCGTGCGTGGCGCACTTTGCCTACAGATATAGTATGCTCGGCTCTCACAGAGCTTGCCAAGCCGCTGTGAGAACGAGGAGCGTACCGCACGGTACGAGGGGCATACAGGTCCTCTAAACCCCACACGGGCATGCGTAGCGAGCTTCGCCCACAGATATGGTGGGCTTCGCTCTAGGAGAGCGTGCCAAGCCATTGTGATTCCGAGGAGTGTGCCGCACGGTGTGAGAGGCGAGCAGGGCCTCTAAACCCCACACGGGAATGCGTGTTGTAGGTTTCACCCATAGATATGATGTGCTTGGCCCTCGGAGAGCTAGGCAAGTGGCCATGATCTCAAGGAGCGTGTCGTATGGTGCAGGGGTGTACAGAGCCTCTAAACCCCACACGGGCGTGCGTGGCACGTTTCGCCCGTAGATATGGTGTGCTCGACCCTTGGAGAGCTCACCAAGCCGCTGTGAGACCGAGGAGCTGATGCGAACCCCGTATATATATTGATTATGTCATTCAAGAACCGAAATTATAAAGAAGGTGTCGAACAACAACAACGTGAGGGAGTGTGTGAGATTCTTTTTCTAATATTCTTTTCAGGTTTCAATCATATCTTCGAACAATAATAACGATGGATCACGATTTGAGGACAAATCGTTTTGAGGAAAGAGGGAATGATGGAATTAAGATGTAGCCAATTATGTTTAATTGAGAGAGTGAATTATCTCTTTTGTTCATTCATGAACATGTGATCTTATCAAGCTATGCTTGTGGCGATCGAAATCATGACTTATTTCCCACCTTCACATCTATATCTTGGGAGTGGCATCAATATCATCCTTGTTATAATTTTGGTTTTTGATTATCATATATTCAATGGGTCAAAATTCTTTATAATTTTGGTTCTTGAATGACATAGTCAATAGGTCAAAGTTTTCGTTATAAACCTGTTTTAATCTTTCTTGGGGCTGTGTTTCAATTTGATTGTGGGTGTCGTATCTTTATATATGGGGTTCCCATCAGGAGCGTACCGCAAGATGCGAGAGCTGTACAGGGCCTCTAAACCCCACATGGGCGTGCGTGGTCCGTTTGGCCCACATATATGGTGTACTCGACCCTCGAAGAGCTTGCAAAACCGCTGTGAGCACGAGGAGCATGCCGCATGGTGCAAGGGTCGTACAGGGCCTCTAAATAAAAAATGGGTGTGTGTGGCGAGTTTCACCCACAGATATGGTGTGGTCGGCCCTAAAAGAGTTTGCCAAGTCGCGGTGAGCGCGAGGAGCGTGCCGCACAGTGCAAGAGGCGTACAAGGATACTAAACCCCACATGGGCATGTGCGACGCATTTCAGCTATAGATATGGTGTGCTCGGTCTTAGGAGGGCTTGCCAAACCGCTGTGAGCCTGAGGAGCAAGCTGCACGGTGCGAGGGCCGTACCGGGCCTTTAAACCGCACATGGGCATGCGTGGCACGTTTCACCCACAGATATGGTGTGTTCGGTCTTAGGAGAGGTTGCCAAACCGCTGTGAACTCGAGGAGCAAGTTGCGCGGTGCGAGGGGCATACAGGGCTTCCAAACCCCACACGAGCATGTGTGACGCGTTTTGCCCCGAGATATGGTGTGCTCAGACTATGGAGAGCTTGCCAAGCCACTGTGAGCCCTAAGAGCAAGCTGCACGGTGCAAGGGGCATATCGGGCCTTCAAACCCCATACAGGCGTGCGTGACACGTCTCGCCCCAGATATGGTGTGCTCGGCCCTCGGAGAGCTTGCCGAGCTGCTGTGAGCCCGAGGAGTGTACCGCATGGTGCTAGGGGTGTACAGAGCCTCCAAACTCCACAGGGCGTGCGTGGTGCGTTTCGCCTTAGATATGGTGTGCTCGGTTCTCGAGGAGCTTGCCGAGCTACTGTGACCGAGGAGCTTACTGCACGGTGCGAGGGGCGTACAGAGCCTCTAAACTTCACACGAGCATGAGTGGCACGTTTCGGCCACAGATTTGGTCTGCTCGGACCTCAGAGAGCTTGCCAAGCCCCCGTGAGCCCGAGCAGCTTGCCGCACGATGTGAGGCGCGTATAGGGCCTCTAATCCCCACACGTGTGCGTGGCAATTTTCGCCCACATATATGCTGTACTCGGCACTAGGAGAGCATGCCAAGCCATTGTGAGCCCGAGGAGCATGCCGCACAGTTTTAGGAGCGTACAAGGCCTCAAAACCCCACACGGGCATATGTGGCACATTTCATCCACAGATATGGTGTGCTCAGCCCTCGCAAAGCTTGCCAAGCCGCTGTGAGCTCGAGGAGCGTGCCGCACCGTGTGAAGGGCGTGCGTCGCATGTTTTGCTCATAGATATGGTATGCTCGACCCTCGGAGAGCTTGCCAAGCCGCGGTGAGATCGAGGAGCGTGTTGCATGGTGCGAGCGCAGTACAGGGCCTCTAAACCCCACACGGCTATGCGTGGTGTGTTTGGCCCACAGATATGGTGTGCTCAGCCCTCGAAAGGCTTGCTAAGTCCCTGTGAGCGCGAGGAGCGTGCCGCATGGTGAGAGGGGTATACAAGGCCTCTAAACCCTGAACGGGCGTGCATGGCGTGTTTCAGCCATAGATATGGTGTGCTCAGCCCTAAAAGAGTTTGCCAAGCTGCTCTGAGCTAGAGGAGCGTGCCACACGGTGCGAGCGGCATATAGGGACACTAAACCCGACACGGCAGTGTGTGGCGCATTTCACCCACAGATATGGAGTGCTCGGCCTTAGGAGAGCTTGCCAAACCGCTGTGAGCCCGAGGAGCAAGATGTACGATGCGAAGGGCGTACCGGGCCTTTAAACCCTACACAGGGGTGCGTTACGAGTTTCGCCCATAGATATGGTGTGCTCGGGCCTCAGAGAGCTTGCCAAGCCGCTGTAAGCTTGAGGATCGTTCCCCACGGTGTGAGGGGCGTACAGGGCCTTTAAACCCCACACGAGTGTGTGTGGCGCTTTTCGCCCACAGATATGGTGTTTTCGGCCCTAGGAGAGCTTGCCAAGCTGTTGTGAGCCCAAATAGCTTTCCGCACTGTGCGAGGGGCATATAGGGCCTCTAAACCCTACACGGGCGTGCGTGGCGAGTTTCGCCCATAGATATGGTGTGCTCGGCCCAAGGAGAGCTTGCCAAGCCGCTGTGAGCCCGTAGAGTGTTTCTAATGCGAACTCCGTATATAAAGATACGACACCCACAATCAAATTGAAACACAACCCCAAAAAAGAGAATTCAGATTTCAAGAAAATCTTTGACTCATTGATTAGCAAATCAAGAACCAAAGATATAACGACGCCACTCCAAAGAAAGAGATGAGAATGTGGGAGATAACTCAAGATTGATAAACCAAGAACGAATCTTGATGCAAATCTCAAAGTTCAGAAAAGAGCAATGAAGAAAAGTTAAAACTTTATTTCTTCAACAACTTCCTTAAAATTTAGGCTTAATAAGCCTTATATAGGCATAGAACCCTAATCCTTGTTGGAGACTAAATAAAACTCTATTTTTTTAATTGACTTTGACTCTTTCCTAAACACACCCATGTTGAGCTTTTTTAATGACTTAGCCTACTAATTAAAACTTAATAAATTAAACTAAATTAAAAACAATCCCATAATACAAATTAGGCCCAATGTAAATCAATTAAATAAATAACAACCCAATTACATTATAATCGACACTCAAGCCTCAAGATTTCTTCAAGATTGATGTTCTTGGACTTGTTCTTGAACTTGAATAATATTTTGAAGTCTTGATGTTCCCTCCAAGCTATCCAAGTCATGTTGTGCAAGACTCTTGGCCCAAATATCTTGAACGAGCCCATTTAAAGCTTCCTTCATCCTTTTAGCTCGAGCCCTCGTCATAGGTCCTTCATTGATACTCAAAGGATCCATAGGCTTGCTTCCTTGGTTTCCATCATTCCTCCTCTCCTCAAAAGGATTTGTCCTCAAATCGGAACCTACATCAAAATCAAAAGGAGAAAGATCAGAAACATTAAAAATAGCACTAACATTATACTCACCTGGTAAGTCTATCTTGTACGCATTGTCATTGATACGTTCAAGCACTTGGAATGGACCATTTCCATGCGGCTGCAACTTCGATTTCTGTTGAACAGGAAACCTCTCCTTGTGCATATGCACCCAAACCCAATCTCCTGGTTGGAACACAATTCTTTTTCGCCCCTTGTTAGCTTGAGTAGCATATTGCTCGGTTCGCCTCTCAATTTGTTGCCTAACTCTCTCATGCAATTGCTTAACAACTTCAGCTTTCTTCTTACCATCTAGGTTAGCTCTTTCCTCCATAGGTAAAAATAGCAAATCCAAAGGAGTAAGTGGATTGAACCCATACATAACTTCGAATGGTGAACAACTAGTAGTTGAATGCACACTTCTGTTGTAAGCAAACTCGACATGTGGCAAGCAATCTTCCCAATTCTTCAAATTCTTTTGGATAATGGAATGCAACAAAGCACCTAAAGTTCGGTTAACCACCTCTGTTTGTCCATCATTTTACAGATGACAAGCAGTAGAAAACAATAACTTTGTTCCTAGCTTCCCCCACAAAGTCCTCTAAAAATGGCTTCAGGACTTTGCATCACGATCTGAAACAATGCTCTTCGGCACTCCATGAAGTCGAACAATCTCTTTGAAGAATAAGTCAGCAACACGTGTGGTGTCATCGGTCTTATGACATGGTATGAAGTGAGCCATCTTCAAAAACCTGTCAACCACAACAAACACCGAATCTCGGCCTTTTTTGGACCTAGGTAAACCTAATACAAAATCCATTGAAATATCAATCCAAGGTTCACTAGGTATGGGCAAAGGTGTATACAAACAATGGGGTAAAACTTTAGACTTAAACTTTCTACATGTTATGCACTTAAACTTAAACTTACCTTGTCCTTTCAAATGCTTCAAGGACTCATAGTCAGTATGGATTACAAACTCCTTAGGCCACAAACAGCCAATTTTCTAAGGCCCTAACTAAAGCATACAACTCTTTATCATAAGTAAGATAATTCAACGATGCTCCACTCAATTTCTCACTAAAATAAGCTATAGGATGCCTATTTTGCATAAAAACAGCCTCTATACCTATTCCCGATGCATCACACTCAATCTCAAATATCTTAGAGAAATCAGGTAATGCAAGCAATGGTACAGAACATAATCTATCCTTAATCAAATCAAATGCATATTATTGCTCACTTTCCCACTTAAAACTCACACTCTTTTTCACAACCTCAGTTAGTGGTGTAGTTATGGTTGCTAAAGTCTTTAACAAATCTTCTATAAAAACTAGCCAACCCATGAAAGCTACGCACTTCACTAACATTCCTAGGCCTAGGCCACTCCTTAATAGTCTTAACCTTCTCCTCATCTACTTCTATCCCTTCTACCGTAACAACATAGCCCAAAAATACAATCTTATCAATGCAAAAGAAATACTTTTTCAAATTAGCATACAACTTGTTGTACAAGACTCCTGACCCAAATATCTTGAACGAGCCCATTTAAAGCTTCCTTCATCCTTTTAGCTCGAGCCCTCGTCATAGGTCCTCCATTGATGCTTAAGGGATCCATAGGCTTGCTTCCTTGGTTTCCATCAGTTTCGCATGGTGCTAGGGCATTCTCAGAGAGCTTGCCAAGCCGCTATGAGCCTGATGAGCGTGCCGCATGGTTTAATGGGCGTACAGGGCCTCTTAACCCCACACGGGCGTGCGTGGCACGTTTCACCCCAGATATGGTGTGCTCGACTCTCGGAGAGCTTGCCAAGCCGCTGTGAGCCCGAGGAGCGTATTGTACTGTGCCAAGGGCATACAGAGCCTCTAAACCCGACACTGGCATGCGTGGCACATTTCGCCAATGGATTTGGTATGTTCGAACCTTAGAGAGCTTGCCAAGCCCCTGTGAGCCCGAGGAGAGTGCCGCACGGTGCGAGGCACGTACAGAGCCTCTGAACCACACACGTGTGTGCGTGGCGATTTTCACCCCACAGATATGCTGTGCTCGGCCCTATGAAAGCTTGCCAAGCCATTGTGAGCCCAAGGAGCGGGTCGCACAGTTCTAGGAGCGTACAATTCTAGGAGCGCACAGTTCTTAGTGTTTTGAATTAATGTATAGATCAATTATCTATGGAGATATGACTGATATGTTGAACAGGCATGGATGAGTCATTGGTTATAGAAATAACGGGTAGAGGAGAAGATGATGAATGGACAAAAAAAATTGAAAAATTAGATGTCATGTGATTACAACAAGCTGAATCAAAATACTAAGAGGAATTACCAGTTGAAATTGAGGAAACAGAAACTAAAGTGTAAGCCCTCAACGTTTATTTATGGTTTCCCTAAGTAACAACCCCCTAAGTGATGTATGAAATTCTAAGTCATTGATAGGAAATGTTTTGAGACCTTAAGAGAGTAATCAAAGTAGTGTAAAAGTATAGAGATTGAGGAAACCCCATTAGAAGCCTAAATAAGTGTAAGGGTAAAATGGTCATTGACATTAGAGTTATAGGTTAGTATGACCTATGGACTAAAGTGAAACAAGTTTGTAAGTTAAGGGTTAAGATGGAATCAATGAACAAGTTAGAGGTCAAGATGGAATAACCATTAGTTAAGTGCCAAAAATCTAATTTTCAATAAGTTTTAAGTATAATAGCAATGCTTGATCAATTTTTTTTCAAGCAATTCAAGCCACTCACAAAGCAAACACAAAGAAATCAAAGGAAAGAAAAGAGAGAACATGAGAAAGGTGTGTGTTGGTTCGGTCAAGGCTAGGAATTGATGAGCAAGGTAGTTTTAATCACTTTTTAACATCCCAATCCATCAAGCAAGCTTCCATAAGCTAGGAAATCAAACCTGAAGCAAGAATCAAAGCAAAATAAGGTTAGTTCACTCACTTTTGAACTTGTTGTGGTGATGTTGGTGTTGGTTATTTTGATGGTGTTTGAGTGGGTTTTGATGGGAAGTTTTTACCTATGTTAGGAGATGATTTATTTGAGACTTGAAAGGCTTGTATAGATGGCATGGAAACCTACTAAAAATTGATGAGCTAGGTTTGACATGAGATAGGTTTTGAGTTGGTTTTGGATTGGAAAGTTATGGAATGAGATGTAGACTAGGTGTTTGATAAATTGTCTAAAAGAACCAACATGAAAATCTTGAAAGAAATGGACTTAGACTAAGTTAGTGCTTGTAAGGCTTTATGGAGAGGTATGAGAATCCAATGAAATTGAAGTGTTTTAAATATGATTCCATGTTGTTTAGGTGACCTATAATCTTATGAAAATGTTACAAATTGATTTGAACCAATTCCATTGTAATGCACTGTAAAGCACCTAGGAAAGACATATTGAGTTGTCATCGAAAACAAATTCTTTTATATGTTGAAATGACTTGTATGGATAGGTTTGAGTATGTTTAACATTAGGAAAGAAATAATTAAGTTTTAGAATGAAATAGGTGAAAAAGCCCCCTAAAAACGGATGAAAAAGGTAGGTTTTTCTTAAATTTCGATATCCAAACGATATTGGAATTTGATGAAATTTTACGGGTGACCACATTGGGAGATAAGAAGAGTGTGGGAGAAAGAATTGGAGCAAAAGAGTGCACGGTTTGGACTGTGCATTCAATTCGGGTTTGAGAGGTCTAAAACGGTCATTTTGGGTTCCAAGCTTCAATTTATGATGGGAAGCATATGGAAACATCCCTTGGGGTATATATGGAGGATTCATGCAAAGAAATTGGGAATTTGGAGCATGGAGAAATTGAAAGGAGAAGCTACTAGTGTAGAGAGAATTTTATAGAGTTAGTATAGTTAGGTGCATCTTAGTGCATCTTTGCATTGTCTATTTAACACATTCTAAGTTTGCTTATCATGTGTAGGTGAAGGCAAGGCTAGCGGAGCCGGAGAGGACCATTGAAGCCATTAAGAGAAGTTTGAAAGCAAGGTGAGTGCAAAATGGTTTGAGCAAAAATGTATGTGTTTTGACATGTTTATGTATTCTCTAGTATGGTTGTGATTTTATGATTTTAAATGGATGATTTCATGCATACTATGTTTTGTATAAAAGTTATCTTTTGTGTTCTTATAAGTGTGAAAACTACTTTGAAATGGAATTCGAAGTTTTAAGTATTGTTCGATAAACGGTTGATGCAAAAATGATATATGTATAAATATGTTTTCAAAGGCCAATTGTTTGCCCACCCTTATAAGTTACGTAGACCCGGCTAGTACGTCCCACACGTGTATGACAATGTATGGGGGGTATTACATCACTCACATTGGGGGAACAGAGTCCGTCGTGTCGCTTTTACGTGTGTGGGATATTGTCTTACTCTACGCTTTGCGATGCACAATTTCGCGCATAGTTGTTGGGATGTCTTTGTAAGTGTCACGGATGGTGTTTATGACCAAATCATCTCGTGACTCCACATTCTCGTGGTTGTAAGTTTGAGGGGCAACATTGGTGCATTTAAAAATGCGAATGTAAGTTCAAAAATAAACTATTTTATATGATTGTAATTATGGTTCGAAAGGAAGCCTTACAATTGAATTCAGTTTGAATTATATTATTGCTTATTAAGTTTATGAAAAGTTTTATGTATCCCTTATGTTGAGATTTGTATGATTTTATTATGTTAAGCATGAATTTCTATGAGATTTTAAGTGAAATAATTATGACATGTAACTCTATTTTTAATGTTTTTAAGGAGATATTTTACAAATAAATATGATATTGTTTTACAACTTACGCGTACTCACTGAGCTTCATTAAGCTCACTTTTTCCTATTTTATGTCAAAAACCTCCTCACATGCTAGCACGGGTGACATGGCACAAGATACCATCCGATTGATATAGGTGGGCGCCGACTCGACAAATGCTCCCCTTGTATATGTTGGGATTTCTGCTTTAAGAGCTTTTAATATTGTAAACGGTTATATAAATTTTTAATAAAGTATTCATTTAATTCAATTTATATATTTTGCAAAAATTGTATATATCATGAGAAACGTCATTGATTACTGATGTAATTTCAAACTAAGTGTTATATATAGGTGGATTTAGTTTGAGATAAGTAATTTAAAGAGTCCGTAGAAAACAAACGAAGCTGGGTACTTTATTTGTGGTAAATCTACAGATGCGGTCATTTTCGTATTTGATACGATAGTCTTATCCAAGACTGTTCATGTGGTGACATGGAAATGGAGGCACCTTATATAATAAAGATTATATAGGACTGGGCCACGATAAATATAAGTCTCTAAATAATATCCGTTAATCTTAGAGATTTATATTTATCAACAAGATAATCATATATGAATTGATCTTAATTCTGAGTGTATTATGAACTCCTACTTGTTAAGTTATTTCCTTTGATTTATATGGGTGAGATCGGTGTAGATACCCGATCAATAACTTCGTGCTTTGGGGATATGATTTAGTAAGTAGCTGGAAACATTCTATACAATAGTGGAATCCACTCCTTCTTGCGAGAAGTAGAAAAGTAGTTCCCTTAAGGGTTGATTCAGGTCTTGAACAATAAGAGCGCTCAACTTTCTGTTTACATGTAAACATAAAGATAAATTCATAAGTTGTTATGCATATATTGTTCATTAGAGAATCATAATTTAGGCAGATCCTCCACAGCCGCAGCGCACCCGCAGCTCCTCCACATAATTTAAATTTTCTAAATTATATTTCTAACTTTTCAAATTGTAAAATGTAGATATCTAATGTTTTTTTTTTTTTTTTTTGTGATTTTTGTGTAGGTTGGAGGTCCCCTTTGAATCAAAGGGGGAAGAATTTAAATTATAATGTTTTGTGTTTGGAGAATGATAATATTAAATAATTTTAATTTCTATGGATTTGTATTGAGTTGGAGCATGATTTTATTTAGTTATGGTTTTTAATTATGGATGATATGGAATCTTATGTAGTTGATTTAATGTGTTGGTTTTTATGTGTTGAATTAGGTGGTTAGTTGTGAATTATTTATTTTATTTGTGTTTAAAATATTATTTAAGTTAAACGAATTAAACGGATTAAACGAATTAAACAGGTTAAACGAATTAACGGGTTGACGGGTTAAACGAATTAACGGGTTGACAGGTTGATGGGTTAACGGGTTTGGATCCTTTATGATTTCATTAATAAACGAATTAATCGTGTCGTGTCGTGTCATTCGTTTATAAACGAATTCGTGTCGAATCCAAAAATATTGACCCGCTTTATAAACGAATTCGTGTCGAATTGGTCGAATTCATAAACGAATCAAATCGAATCGAGTTCAACCCGACACGCCAACCCGTTTTGCCACTCCTACATAAGGCAAAGGAACCAATGCATGAACGACATGTGGCATGAAGACAAGGTACATGCATGACACTTGTTGATCGGGCTAAAATTAAGCACGATTTTATATTCTAAACCTATGCTTTTGTATGAAAACTCGAGTGAAATAGGGGTTTTTTTTTTAATGTTTTATGAGTTTTTTGTGCGGGAATTGAATAAAGGGGTCAAATTATAATTTTAGGGGTAAAAGTTGAATTCTCAAAAGTAGAGGGGTTTTTTTTTGTAATTTTCCTACAGGCCATGGCAGCAGGTTATAAACCTACAGCCGAGACCAGCACAAGGGTGCTGGGAGTGCTCGCAGCCTTGTTGCCTTTGTTAATAGACTACACCTAGACATGAGCCTGGTTTCACGTGAGAAGACCTGCAAGGTTGTTTTAAGCGTTCCAAACGCACGGTTAAGATGCAGTAAAGTGTTCTTGCTGATTTTGTTCATGAAATATCGCCATTAATGACTTCGAAGATTTTCAATTTATGTGACAAATCCAATTTAGTCAAGTGGGGATTTAATCAATCAATGAAAGGAAAGAATTGAATTTCGCAATCACACACAAGCATCTCTTAATGATTCAAGGACTCCAAGGAAAGAAGCAAAATTTTCTTAATGATTTAAGGACTACAAGGAAAGAAGCAAAATTTTTTGTTAAAGGAAGTTTATGAAGCAGTTAACAAAGCGGGAATGGAAGTCTGAGATTGCGGATGGTAGTCAACTGACTGAATGAGAAAGAAATAATACCCTAAACCGGTGCGACTATAAAGCGTCTCATTTTTGCAACATGGGGAGGAACTTTTTGAGAGAAGAAAATTAGAGAGCAAGCGGCGACAGAGAAAGTGGAAAAGGAAATCAGTGCGATTGCATCAATTTGTTCATTCGTATTCAAGGAAGGCCTACTCTGCAACATTACACAGTGACTTCTCCCTTATTTATTTTCTCAATTAATACAACGTTATTGATTTGTATTTCAATTTTTCTCATTGTATTAATTGATTTCATGGAGAACTAAACTACTTTATCTAGGAATACAATGTAACCAGCTATTTCAATTCTTATTCAATAATTTATTGGTGTTTAATGGTTTTATTTTTATTGTCAGTATTCTGTTCTATTTGTTTATATATGTGGTTAATTAACTTGGGCCTAATTAATTAACCTGATCAGTTAACTATATTACACTTGGAAAAGGTGACCATAGTTTAGGCATCAATAGAATGACATGAATCTTAAAGGATAGGAACATAACTATAAGGTTTGTGTAATCGTTGTGGATGATTGGATCTTAAAGAATTCAGACTAATTAATCAGCATAGGAATATAGCAGTTTAATTTCTCTGAATATTTTCACCTAACCATTTAGAAGAGGCTTGATGGAAACCAAGATAGCAATCATGGAGGACAATGAGACAGTTGGACAACGAAGCAATTGGACTTAATCTTGAAGGCCTTGGGATGCTAATTGAATGCAATTGGACTTTATTAGGCTTCACAATATTATTCAAGTTCAAGAACAAGTCCAAGAACATCAATCTTAAGGAAATCTTGAGGCTCGGGTGTCAATTACAATGCAATTGGGCTGTTATTTAATTGTTTGATATAAATTGGGCCTAATTTGTATTATGAGATTGTTTTAAATTAGTTTAATTTATTAGGCTTTTAATTAGGAGGCTGAGTCATTTATTTAAATTAAAAGCCCAATATGGGTATGTTTAGTAAAAGTCAAAGTCAAAGTCAAAGTTAAAGAGTCAAAGTCAAAGTCAATTAAAAATAGAGTTTTATTTAGTTTTCAATAAGGATTAGGAAAGTCAAAGTCAATTAAAAATAGGATTTTGTTCAGTTTCCAATAAAGATTAGGATTGTATGCCTATATAAGGCTTATTAAACCTAAATTTTGAAGAAGTTGCTTATGATGAAAAAAGACGCAGCCAATTATGTTTAATTGAGAGATTTGTTTCTCTTTTGTTCATTGTTGAACATGTGATCTTATCAAGCTATGCTTGTGGCAATCGAAACCATGAGTTATCTCCTACATTCTGATCTATGTCTTGGGAGTGGCGTCAATATCATTCTTGTTATAATTTTGGTTCTTGATTATCATATATTCAATAGGTCAAAATTTTTTATAATTTTGGTTCTTGAATGACATAATCAATGGGTCAAAGTTTTCATTATAAACATGTTTTAATTTTTCTTGGGGTTGTCTTTCAATTTGATTGTGGGTGTCGTATCGATATATACGGGGTTCGCATAAGTTAGTATCAGAGCTTTGGGTATTAATTCAGGTTTGGTTTATCAATTTATCTTCTTGCTTTCTAATTTTCTTTTATTTTCCGCAAATCACCAGGTCTGTTCTACTTTGTTTTCACCATAAAATATTGACTTTGTTTTTGTCTTCTTTTGTTTTGTCTCAACCCACCACCATCTTAATTTTTTTTTTTTCTTTTTGCTTCTTGATTCTGCCGCATAACATCTAGGCTGTTTGATTCATTATAATATATATTTATTTCCTTTCTTGTCTTCGTGTGCGCTTGTGCCGCATAGTATCACCATCAATTAATTCAATATTTTGTGTATTCCTCTTTAATAATCTTGCATCACAATCAATATTTTTTTCTTCTTTGTTTTTGCATTGCACGTGCATCACAAGCTAAAAACATATATATTGTGAGTAATCTGCACACCAACATCCAGCCTTTAGTATCAATATATATTTGCTTCTTGGTGTTTCTTGATTCATCAATTGGGGTTTCTTGAATTTCAAGAATTTCAAGATTCATATCAATAATTCTATTTGTGGTTCAAATCTGCAATTTACATTCAAATTAGTTTGTGTGCATTCTAGTTTGAGTTAAAAAAAAAAAAAAAAAACAAGAGAGAAAAAAAATATGAAAAGTTTGAGCGTGAACACGAAGTGTGTTGAGTTATAAATACATGAGTGAGTAGAGTGAAACACGTGAGGGAGTGCGTGAGGTTTTTCTCTAACATTCTTTTCAGGTTTCAATCAAGTCCCTTGGACAACATTACAGATTTCACGATTTGAGGACAAATCGTTTTGAGGAAAGCGGGAATGATGGAAACCAAGATAGCAATCATTGAGGACAATGAGACAGTTGGACAACGAGGCAATTGGACTTAATCTTGAAGGCCTTGGGATGCTAATTGAATGCAATTGGACTTTATTAGGCTTCACAATATTATTCAAGTTCAAGAACAAGTCCAAGAACATCAATCTTTAAGAAATCTTGAGGCTTAGGTGTCAATTATAATACAATTGGGCTGTTATTTAATTGTTTGATGTAAATTGAGCCTAATTTATATTATGGGATTGTTTTAAATTAGTTTAATTTATTAGGCTTTTAATTAAGAGGCTGAGTCATTTATTTAAATTAAAAGCCCAATATGGGTATGTTTAGTAAAAGTCAAAGTCAAAGTCAATTAAAAATAGGGTTTTATTTAGTTTCCAATAAGGATTTGAAAAGTCAAAGTCAATTAAAAATAGGATTTTGTTTAGTTTCTAATAAGAATTAGGATTGTATGCTTATATAAGGCTTATTAAACCTAAATTTTGAAGAAGTTGCTTATGATGAAAAAAGACGCAGCCAATTATGTTTAATTTAGAGATTTGTTTCTCTTTTGTTCATTGTTGAACATGTGATCTTATCAAGCTATACTTGTGGCGATCGAAACCATGACTTATCTCTCACATTCTCATCTATGTCTTGAGAGTGGCGTCACTATCATTCTTGTTATAATTTTGGTTCTTGATTATCATAAATTCAATGGGTCAAAATTCTTTATAATTTTGGTTCTTGAATGACATAATCAATAGGTCAAAGTTTTCATTATAAATCTGTTTTAATTTTTCTTGGGATTGTTTTTTAATTTGATTGTGGGTGTCGTATCGATATACGGGGTTCACATTAAGGCTAGTGAAGACTTAAGAGTTATCTGATTAAATACGTTATAGAATTATGTATTTTATTTTTTTCTTAATGAGAATAAGTGTCATTGGAATAGTTGGTGAAGTTGTATTTCCTAGATACTTTATTCTATAGTGCTCTTATGTCTTTACAAGTAATTTTTAATTATTTGTTTAGTTAAGTTGTATTTTTAATTTTAATATTTTTTTTAGTGAATTAAAATATTCTTATCAATTTGGATGTAGGATCCCAAACTTTCATTTTATGATTAACAGTGGATTTACGGATAAATAAAAATATTTTCGGATGAATAGTGAAATTTTGAGACGGACCTTGAAAAATCGAAAATATTTAGAATGATTATTAGAACCTAATAAAACTGAAACGGAGTGAAAATGAGTCCATTTGGATAGTTTTTGAAGGTTCCGAAAGTTACCCAATGAAAACACATTTATGGACAGGATTGTGAATATTGTTGACTTAAACTCCATTTGAATTTTTTTTGAAGCCATGGATTGAGTCCTAAATGATCTAATTAGAGTATTGTAAAGTCAATTTGATGAATAAGTGATCATAGAATTAATTTAGAAATTATTTCGGAATGAATTGTAAATAGTATTATGTGAATAGTAAGTTGACAAGGGACTAAAATGAAATAAGTTTTCCTACTTGTGGTTAAAGTGGGATAAAGAGAAAGTGAAGTAAGGATCAAATGGAGATAAGTTTACATGACATGGGCCAAGGTGGAATAAGAAAGAGTTAAGGGCAAAAATCTAATTAATTAAGGGACATGATAGTCATTATGGAATTGTTAAAAGTATAAATATCAAGACTTAAGTCAACTTTCTACCATTTCACTGCAATTCTCGCCAAACACACACAAACACTCACATGAGCCAAAACAAGAGAGAAAATGGAGGAGAAGATTCGGCTATGCATGAAGGAAGATGGATCATGTTGTTTCAACCAATTTCTAAGCCTCCAATCAAGATCTCAAGCCAAACCAAGCTAGAAGAACAAGTTTGGAACAAGATCAAAAACAAAAATAGGTAAGATTCCATCACTTTTTAAGTGTTTCAATGATGTTAGTAATTATGTTTGTGTGATGATTTGGTGGAGTTTTTTATATGGGTTTTTATGTATGACTGAAGTAGAATTTTATGAGACAAAAACTAAGTATAAACTACATGGAAATCATTAGATTGGTGTTAGGGTTTTGTTGGAATGAACACTAAGTTGATTGAATTGGTTTTAAGTGAAGTTTGGTGCACACCAAGTGTTTGATAAAATGCTTGAAAGAAATAAAATGCAAAAATTGAATGAAATGCATTGTTTATGTGATAGGTCATGTAAGAGCATATTGAAGGAAGTATGGAACCAAGGTTATTTGGTGTTATTAAGCATGATTTCATGTTAGAATTATGATGAGAAAACCTAGGATAAGTTAATGGAAATGTTAGAAAGTCATTTAGGCAACTTGTCTTTTATGTCCTCAAGTGACGGGCATTTATGAGTATTGTGTAATATCACTTCATGTGCATGTTTTAATGTATTAAATGAGTATGTTTAAGTATGTATGGCATTAAGGAAAGTAGAATTAGGATTTTAGAATGTAAAATGTAAAAATGACATTGAAAAAGTGATGAAAAAAATGAGATTTTTCCTAGGTTTGGACACCCATTTGTTGGAATTTTTTTGAGCCGTTTTATGGGTGATCTAAATGCGAGTTAGGAAGATGAATGGAGCAAAAATGAGGTCAAGAGCAGCCCTAGAATGGGCTGTGAACAGTACTCGGCCAAGAGAGGTCTCAAAATTTTGACTTTTCGTTTCGAGCTCCAAAAAATTATTTCGGGCATATAGGGATGCTCCTAGGTGCATATAAGTAAGGTCCATGCAAAGAAAATTGAATTTTAAAACCTCGATTAAGTTGAAAATGAGTAGGGAAGTAAGTTGGTAAAATAGTACTCCAATGACTGAATTGAGTTAAAAGTTGTGTGATAAGATTTGTGAAGCTAAAATTAGTGAATTCTAAGCGAATATGTGATGTGTAGGTGGAAAAGGAAGGAAGCAGAACTAATGAAGACTATTGGAGCTCACTTAAGGGAATTTGAATTTAAGGTGAGTGCTAAATTAATTTTATCAAAGTTTATGTTTAATTGAAGTATTTGAATATATTTGATATCAAGGTTTAAGTGTGAATGACATGCGACTGCTCCATTGTGTTTTGAAGGGTATAAAAAAAAAAAAATTATGGTGTATATTATGTTTTATTTTTAAGTAACTGCAAGTGATTTTGAAATACTACAAGAATAAATTTTGTGGTGAAGGCTAAAGCAAATATATATATATATATATATATCTATTATGCTTGTTTTAAGTGTTTGAGTATTCTATGATGTGTTTGTCATTTTAAGTATTTAAATGAGCATTATTATGAATATCGTGTTTTGTACGAAAAAGTTTAATTCCTATGATTTCGTAAATATGAATTTTATTTTGAAGAGAAATTTAAGTTTTACGTTTGACTACTGAATGAGTATGTTTTATGATTTTGTAAGGATATTTACAATTTCCTAAGTATAAGTTTCATTTAGGAAGTGAAATTTAAAGATTTCATTTTAAGTTTTTAAGCCATTTTATATGTTTATTAAAATCTAAGTTCCAATGAAGTTATATATATATATATATATATATATGAGGTTTTAAGTACGATTAAGTATAAAATGATATTTTGTGCTTTTGCACTTAGTAAAAAATAAAATGAATTTTCAAATGTCATAAGTATACCCACCTTTATAAGTAAGTTTTAGACCCGGTCGGTATATCAAACATTAATATGGCAAGTCCAGGGGGGATGTGTCACTAACTTAGGGGGAAAATTAAGTCTGTCGTGTTGCCTTTACTTCTGTGGGATATTATCTCATGTTATGGTTGACGATGTAACATTCCGCACATAACTACAGGATATCTTTATAAGTAAGTGTCACGATTGGTGTCTGTTAAAAGCACCATGTGACTCCACGTCGGTTAGCGTTGTTATAGCTATCGCGTGATTGTAAGTTTATGGGGTACGAATGGTGCTTTTTGAAAATTAAGTAAGTATTTAAATTATTGAAAGCAAAGAAAGATGTTTTACATGTTTTACTATCAAATGATATTAAATTTTGAGAAAAATTAAAGAAATAGAAAATTCATCCTATGCATTTTATAACTCCTAAGTTTTCTATGGAATTTTATGAATATATATGAGCTTTATGGAAATTCCATTTTAGGCTACGTATGGAAAGGGAATTGAAATTCTATATGTTTTATAGTTATAAGTTTTCCATGAAGTTGTATGAATATATATATATATATATAAGTTTATGGATTTCCTATTTTAAGCTATGCATTAAAAGGAAATCTAACTTCTATATAAATTATAAACTACAAGTTTTATATGAATCTTTATGGATTTGTAAGTTCAAATATTATTCCATTTTTATAAGCTTTATATGAATTTTAAATATATATATATATATACATTGTATAAGATTCGTATATACAATGTACAAATCTTATATAAGATTTAAATAAGATTTGTATTTATTTTTAAGTTTTAAATTAAATGAAGTATATATATATATATATATATATATGAAGTTTTAAGCATATATAAGTTCACGTTATATTCAATTTATAAGTTTCATATGAATTTTATGTATGTATGCGTTTATAATTTTCATAAAGCATGCCTTATGAGTTAAGAAAAATTTATGCTTGATAATTTTTAAGTTATATGAAGTTTATATATATATAAGTTTTATCTTTATTTTTATGTCTTTATGGGTTTTATAGTCTTATAAGTTAGGTATGAGATTTTATGCACTTATGTATTTTATGGACTTAGCACTCACATTTTATAATGAAATAAGTTTTGAAATTTATGCAACATTTTAAAAAATATAAAGGCATTTTGAAAAAGATTTTTGAAGGAGGTATTTTAAAAAAAATGAAACAATTTAAGTTAAAAGGAATATCTACATTCACTGAGCTTTCCCAGCTCATATTTTTGTTTTTATGTTAAAAACCTCCTCAGGAATGGATGTGAGTGACTGAGATGGAAGGGCTCCTCTAGAAGAGCAAGTAGACAATGACGAGATAGTGCTTCTGTATAAATATGTTGCATACTTTATATCTGAAAGGAATCATGTATATATATATATATATATTTTTTTAAATTGTATATGAGTGGTCCAGATATATTTATGACAATGAAATTCCTAGTTTTTAAATCATTGCATAAGTTACAAAGTATTTGAATTACAATTTCATGCTTTTGATTTTTACGATATGAATTTATGATTGAAATATATGGTTGTGGAAGAAGTTGGGTTGGAAAATGAAAGTATATAGAAGTGTATTTTTCTTTACAGGTTATTTTGGTTAAATTAAAATGCAGCTATTATGCTGTCGAATTTTCTATAAAAAACAAAAAAAAAAAAAAAAAATCCAACCCATTCTAATTTTACTAAGTAAGAAAAGATTTTAAGGGTTTGCTCCGAGAGTTTCTTTTAGCCCATTAAGTAGGGTTAGGAGAGATCCGTTGAGGTGTCAGGCAGGGCCTTCCAGATGTAAGTACAGTAAGATTCGGATAGGGTCATGTTATTGGAAGTCTGAATAAAATTGGTTTCAAGAAAGTTTGGTAATTGATACTTAAAAGTAGCAGTTGTCTTTGTGGGAACGACCTTGTTTTGCCAATATATTACAGTGTGATCATGTATACTTGCACACGACCTATTGTAATAAGTGCATTAGGATTTTACCCCATCACTTGTCATGTAATGGAATGCAAGTGTGACAAGTATCACACATGCAAGGGTGGCGATTTTGTAATTAAATGGAAATCCAATGGCAAATGTCAATTCCAAGCAATGTATATATCCACCATTTCAAGAGAAAGCAATTGCAAATCAAACAAAATGACATTGTCCTGTGAATTGAGAAAAAAGAACATGAAATGAGAAGCAACACAAACCGAGACACAAGAAAGAGAAACAATTCAACCGAGAGACGAAATCAAATGAAAAGAGAAACAATTCAGTCGAGACATGAACAAGAGAACCATTGCAAAACTAAGATACAAACAAAAGATGCAAACCAAGTTTGAGAAAGAAAGTGAAGCCGAGAGGAGGAGAACCAAAAAGGAGAAGCTAGGTGGTCACGACAACTAGCTATTCAAGTGGTTTCCAGTGATTTCCAATATGAGTTTACTAACTCAAAATTGAAAATGAAATGAAAACTTGATTTTGGAAATTTAGGGCGTTGGTTGTTGCGATGATATTGATATAATTAATTTCCATGTGATTTTCTATATGAAAACTTGAAGAAAATGGATGAATTGTATTGGTATGAGTCATGGCTAAAGTGATGGACAAAGGTTCACAATCATTTTGAATGATATGGATGAGTTTTATGCTTATAAATGCTTGAAAATAACTTGAAATGAAGTTAAAATGAAAAATGAAAAAGTGATGTGTGATTTGTCAAGCATTCGGCCAAGGTGTCCTAGTATTGATAGCTACTGGTTTTGGTATATTTGAATGATTTATTGAATTATTGGGATGCTAGAATAACCATAAAAATTGAAAAAATTGAATTAGGATTCATATGGATGTCATACAGATGAAAACGAACATAGTACGTGCAAGCTGTCTTGGTTTTCATTTTAAGTGTTTTGGATGGTTTAACATGATTTTATGCATGTTTGAAGTAATTTATAAGTGCTTGGATGCATAAATAAAAAAATGGAATGGATTCACAACTAAATGAATTCATATCGAATAAAACGGTAACAATTCGGAAACTTTATATGATAAATGAATATGCATTATTAAAGGAAAATTTGGACAGCTTGTGTATATTCAATGTTATGGCAACTTGTGAATATCTTTGTATAGATGAAAATAGCAGCTTGTAAACCTTTAAAATTAGGTTCCGGAATAGCCTAAATTAGTGTATAAATGATGTAGTTAGAGAGGAAGTAAGAAAGGTTGAATTCATAGGTTTCGTGATAGGAAACAGTGAGTGTCTTTAAAATGTTTTCGAAAGTTTTTATTTCTAATCAAATGAGTTTCATATATGTTATGCTTTGAGAAATACATGCTTGAGAAATGTTTCATGTGAATTTTATCAATTTAACATGATCCGATATTCAGAAATTGCATATATGAATCATTATGATGCTACTTTAATTTTATTTCCTTAATTATCAGTTATGGAAATGTTTTATATAATTCATAAGTATTAAATAGCATGTTTTGAAAGGAGAGTTTTTATATACAGTACACCCTTATGGTATATCGTGATATTGCTGGTCAAAGTACCCTAAGCGTGTGTGGCACTGTCAGGGCGTCTGTCATTAACATGGGTTGGGACTATGTTAGTTGTCCAGTCCAATGTGTTGCTCTCTACACGTACAAGGTATATATTTAGTTCGTGAGCTAGCCTTCACGTGACGAGGCAGGAATTCCGTTACGTTTACCGTTATTGGTGGTTTGAGTGATGTAGGAATTCTGTTCTACCACCCAATATGGCCTGAGCGATGCAGAAATTTCGTTCCACCGTATCACCGAGGTTGCTGCCCGAATCCTTTTGAGTCGAGGTCCAATGAAAGTCCCAAGATAGGGGGTAGCTGGGGCGGTTATATCCGAATCTATGACGGTCGAGGCCAAGGCCTTAGATGGGGATTAACCAGCCCGTTACATAAAAAGGGAACCCTTAATGAAATTTTATTTATGATTCACATATGTGCTACATGTTTATTATGCAAATATGATTTTAAATTTTAGATTGAAAGCGTGATTTTAGATTTCTAAGGGAAAACATGATTATACATTATAGTATTAAACTGTTTTAGCATAACATTTTTAGGGAGACAATTTTATAAAGAGCAAATTGATTATAAATATTTGACACTCACGGGGGCTTTTGTAGCTCACCCAAATTTTTGTGTTTTAAACAAACCTCCCCAAGTGCAGGTAATGGTGCGTCTATCACAGAGACACCCCCCCAAGACTAAGTGGTTCAATTGTGCTATGCTGTGAATTAAAATGTATATATTGCAAAAGAATGTTTTATAAATAAAATTATTTAGAGTTGTAACACTTGTATATATTTTGTTTTGAGATTGTGAAACTATGTTGTGTTTAATTTAATCTTGTCTATTTTGATTTCTGATTGAACTTGTTGAAATGGTTGTGCTGTGATTGAGAAATTAAGGGCTAGAGGCTCGGCAGTTTAGAGAAAATAAATGTGATTTTTGAAGTGTAATTTTTGTAAACTTTTACAGAGTGGCATTTTTAGAAAAATAGTCATTGTGCTACGCAAATTTTTACTAAACTATTTTGCAACTGAGTTAATTAAAATGAAAAAATTTCCCACTTTTTCGAAATCAAATAGAAATTTAGAAAAGCTTTTAAAATGAAACGTCTTTGCTTCCCGAATTTTCCAGCTAGATAAGGTATCGACTGGCAGGCTTCCGTGGGGTGCCGAGCAGGCTATCTATAGGAAGAGGGGCCAGTCAGTACGACCCTAGCACCATGCAGCATGCCCTTTGCATTCACAACGGCTTGGCATTCTTTCCGAGGGCCCAGTACACCATGTTTGTTGGCCAGACACACCACAGACACCCGTGTGAGGTTTGGAGGTCCTATACGCCCCTTGGCACCATACGACATGTGCCTTGCACTCACAACGGCTTGACATTCTATTCGAGGCCCCAATACACCACATTTATGGGCTAAACGCACCACACACGCCCGTGTGAGGTTTAGAGGTCATGCATGCCTCTCGTATCATACGGCACGCCTCTAGTGCTCACAGCGGCTAGGCATTCTCTGCTAGGGCCAAGTACACCATATCTATGGGCTAAATGCACCACACACACCCGTGTGAGGTTTAAAGGTCCTGTACGCCCCTCGCACCTTGCGCTCATAACGGTTTGACATTCTTTCCTAGAGTCCAGTACAACATATCTATAGGCCAAACGCATTGCACACGCCTGTGTGAGGTTTAGAGGTCCTGTACGCCCTTCGCACTTTACGACACGCCTCTTGCGCACACAACGGCTTAATATTCTTTCCCAAGGCCGAGTACACCATTTCTGTTGGCTAAACGTACCACACATGCCCACGTGAGGTTTAGAGGTCCTGTACGCCCCTCCCACCATGCGGCACGCCTCTTGCGCTTACAGCGGCTTAGCCTTCTTTCCTACGACCCAGTACACCATATTTGCAGGCTAAATGCACCACACATGCCCGTGTGAGGTTTAGAGGTCCTGTACACCCCGCAAAACCATACGATACGTGCCTTGCACCCACTACAGCTTAGCATTCTTTCCTGGCGTCCAAGAAACCATATTTGTGGGCCAAACGCACTGCACACGCCTGTGTGCAGTTTAGCGGTCCTGTACGCCCCTCATACCATGCGGTATACCCCTTGCGCTTAAAGCGGCTTGACATTCTTTCTTAGGGCCGAGTACACCATATCTGAGGGCTAAACACACCACACACGCCAGTGTGAGGTTTAGAGGTCCTGTACACCCCTAAAACCACGAGAGGCACACTCCTTGTGTTCCCAGCTACTTGGCATTCTTTCTTATGGCCGAGTACACCATATCTGAGGGCTAAACACACCACACACGTCCGTGTGATGCTTAAGATCATGTATGCCCTTTGCACAATACGGCACACACCTTGCGCTCACAACGGCTTGGCATTCTTTCTTAGAGCCGAGTACACCGTATTTGTGGGTTAAACGCACCACACACGCCCGTGTGAGGTGTAGTAGTCCTTCAAGCCCCTCGGCAGCATGCGACACGCCCCTTGCGGTCACAGTGGCTTGGCATTCTCTCCTAAGGCCTAGCATACCATATCTGTGGGCTAAACGCACCACACAAGCCCGTGTGAGATTTAGAGGTCCTATATGGCCCTCATACCATGCGGCACGCCCCTTGCATTCACAATGGTTTGGCATTCTTTCCTAGGGCCTGGCACACCATAACTATGGGCTAAACGCACCACACACGCCCGTGTGAGGTTTAGAGGTCCTATACTACCCTCGGCACTATACAGCACGCGCCTTGTCACAGCGGCTTAGCACTCTATCCTTGGGCCCTGTACACCATATCTATGGGCTAAACGGACAACACACTCTAGTGTGAGGTTTAAAGGTCCTGCATGCCCCCCGTACCATGCGACATGCCCCTTACGCTCATAGCGGCTAGGCATTCTCTCGTAGGGCCCAATACACCATATCGGAGGGCTAAACACACCACACACACCCGTGTGAGGTTTAGAGGTCCTATATGCCCCTCGCACTATGTGTGATGCGAGCCTCATATATAATGATACGACACTCATAATCAAATTGAAACATAATCCCAAGAAAGATTAAAATAGGTTTATTATGAAAATTTTGATCCATGATTATGTCATTCAAGAACCAAAATTATAAAGAATTTTGACCCATTGAATATATGATAATCAAGAACCAAAATTATCACAAGAATGATATTGACGCCACTCTCAAAATATAGATGAGAATGTGAGAGATAAGTCATGGTTTCAATCGCCACAAGCATAGCTTGATAAGATCACATGTTCAACAATGAACAAAAGAAAAACAAATCTCTCAATTAAACATAATTGATTGCATTTTTATTCATCTTGTATTTGCTTAGGATTTACAAGCATTTTTATAGGCAATGAAATAAAACCTAGCATGAAACCTTAGCCCTCTAACAACTGGGCTCAACTAAACACACTCATGAGCTTAAACTAAATTAAATGTTTCAGCCCAAATAACATTAGTTAAAATAAAACAAACTAATTTAATTTAAAATCCATTACAATTAAAATAAACTTAGCCCAAATTATTTAAAACCCAATTAACTTCAGTTTGATTCCAATTGCCTTCAATTAGTATCCAAAGTCTTTAAGATTAAGCCTAATTGCCTTCAATTGTCTCGTTGTCCAATTGTTTCATTATCTTCCATGATTGCTATCTTAATTTCCATCAATGCAGTACGTCCCTTACGCTCACAACGGCTTGGCATTCTCTCCCAAGGGCCCAGTACACCATGTCTATTGGCTAAACGCACAACACATCTGTGTGAGGTTTAGATGTCCTGTACGCCCCTTGCACCATACGGCACGCCACTTGCGCTCACAAGGGCTTGACATTCTTTATTAGAGCATAGTACACCATATCTGTGGACCAAACGCACCACACACGCTCGTGTGAGGTTTAGAGGTCCTATACGCCACTGGCACCATGCGGCACGCCTCTTGCGCTCACAACGGCTTGACATTCTTTCCTACGGCCTAGTACTTCATATCTGAGGGCTAAACGCACCACAAACGCCCGTGTGAGGTTTAGAGGTCCAGTACAACCCTCGCACCATGTAGCATGCCCCTTGCTCTCACAGCGGCTTGACATTCTCTTCTAGGTCCGAGCACACCATATCTATCGGCTAAACGCGCCACACATGCTTGTGTGAGGTTTATAGGTCTTGTACGCCCTCCGCACCATGCGACAAGCCCCTTGCGCTCACAACGGCTATGCATTCTCTTCTAGGGCCCAATGCACCATATCTGTGGCCTAAATGCACCACAGAGGCTTGTGTTAGATTTAGAGATCCTGTACACCCCTCCAACCATGCGGCACGCCCCTTGTCATTACAACGGCTTGGCATTCTATTCTGGGGCCAAGTACACCATGCTTGTAGGTGATCAGGCTAAAATTAAGCACAATTTTGTATTCTAAATCTATGCTTTTGTGATGAGAACTCGAGTGAAATAAGAGTGTTTTAATGTTTTACAAGTGTTTTTTGCAAGAATTAATATAGGGGTCAAATCGTAATTTTTTAGGGTGAAAGTTGAATTTTTGAAAGTTGAGGGGTGGTTTTTGTAATTTTCCCATAGGCCATGGCACAGGCCAGACCAGTGCATGGGTGCTGGAAGTCATCGCATCCTTGTTGGCCACGTGAATGGACTGCGCATAGACCTGGGCTTTGTTTCACACATGAATAACTTGTGGCGGTGTTTCAAGCGGTCCAAACGTGCGTTTAAATGACAATAAAGTTTTTCTTGCTCATTTTGTTCGTGGAAAATCGCCATTCATGGCTTCAAAGATTTTTAGTTTATGTGACAAAACCAATTTAGTCAAGTGGGGATTTAATCACTCAGTGAAAGGAAAGAATTCAATTTCACAATCACACATGAGCATCTCTAAAAAATTGAAAGACTCCAAGAAAAGAAGAAAATTTTTTGTTAAAGGAAGTTTGTGAAGCAGTCAACAAAGCATCAATTTTTCAAAGGCAGAGGGGAGAGAATCAAGGAGAAAAATAGGAAATGAAGATTGAGATTGCAAGCTGGAGAAAAGAAAAATTATAATAATACCTTAAACTGGTGCGGCTAAGAAAGAGGGTTGTCAAATTTTTTTGGAGGAGAGAAAAACTGGTGGACAGACGAAAAATGGAGAGTAAACGACAATAGAGAAGAGGACTTTTTGGGAGAACTTTTGACAGGGGAAGAAAAATTGCAGAGCAAGCGGCGGCACAAAGAGTTGAAAAGGCAATCAGTGTGACTACATCAATTGGCTCGGTTGTGTTCAAGGAAGGCGTACATTGCAAAATTACACAGTGACTTCTCCCTTAATGTATTTTCTCAATTAATATAATGTAATTGATTTGAATTTCAATTTTTTCATTGTGTTAATTGGTTACATGGAGAACTAAACTATTTTATCTACGAATACAATGTAGCCAACTATTTCAATTCTTATTCAATGATTTATTGGTGTTTAATGGTTTTATTCTTATTGTCAGAATTCTGTTCTATTGTTTATATATGCGCTTAATTAACTTGGGCCTAATTAATTAACCTGATTAGTTAACTATATTACACTTGGAAAAGACAACTATAGTTTAAACATCAATAGAATGACATGAATCTTAAAGGATAGGAATATACCTATAAGATTTGTGTAATCGTTGTGGATAATTGGTTCTTAAAGAATTCAAACTAATTAATCGACATAGGAATACAATAGTTTAATTCGTCTGAATATTTTCACTTGACCATTCGGAAGAAGCTAGTGAAGATTTAAGAGTTATCTGGTTAAATATGCAATAGAATTATGTATTTTATTTTATTTTAATGAGAATTAGTCATTGGAATAGTTGGTGAAATTGTATTTCCTACATACTTTATTCTGTAGTGATCTTCTGTCTTTATAAGTAATTTTTAATTATTTGTTTAGTTTAATTGT
The DNA here is from genome assembly GCA_021234005.1 of Nephelium lappaceum. Classification (NCBI taxonomy): domain Eukaryota; kingdom Viridiplantae; phylum Streptophyta; class Magnoliopsida; order Sapindales; family Sapindaceae; genus Nephelium; species Nephelium lappaceum. Next base: position 16,578,729 of record CM037996.1, on the reverse strand, counting down.
ATTTTTAATTTTAATATATATATATTTTTAAATGAATTAGATTATTCTTGTCAATTTGGAAGTTTGAATAAAATTGATTTCAAGGAAGTTGGTAATTGATACTTAAAAATTAGTAGTTGTCTCTATGGGAACGACCTTGATTTGCCAATATATTACATTGTGACCGTGTATACTTGCATGCGACCTATTGTAATTAGTGCATTAGGATTTTATACCCTTCAAGTTTTTGGCGCCGTTGTCGGGGACAACGTGCATTTTATAGTATCAATATCAATACTAGTTGAAACAATCTTACTTCATATTATTGTGTTTTATTTTATTTTATTTTATTTTTATTTTACAAGTGCTAGAGGTTGTTTTATGCGAAGGTTTAAAACCACTAAACTATTGCTATTCAACAGTGAAATCGAGAAAACAGTTCGAGGAATAAGGAAAGTTAGGCGCTTGGCGGAGCAAAAAGTGAACATGAGAGATAATCAACCACCCCTGAGGTTCTAAACCTCTCAGAGATTATTCTATACCAACTGTGGAAGGGATCCACCAAAGCATTCACAAACTGGTCATTCAAGCGAACAACTTTGAGATCAAACTAGCTGATACAAACCCCATATATATCGATATGACACCCACAATTAAATTGAAACACAACCCCAAGAAAGATTAAAACAAGTTTATAATGAAAACTTTGACCTATTGATTATGTCATTCAAGAACCAAAATTATAAAAAAATTTGACCCATTAAATATATGATAATCAAGAACCAAAATTATCACAAGAATGATATTGAGGTCACTCCCAAGATATAGATGAGAAGGTGGAAGATAAGTCATGGTTTCGATCGCCACAAGCATAGCTTGATAAGATCACATGTTCAACAATGAGCAAAAGAGAAACAAATCTCTCCATTAAACATAATTGGCTGCATTTTTATTCATCCTCATTACTTAGGGTTTACAAACCTTTTTATAGGCAAAGAAATAAAACTTAGCATGAAACCCTAGCCCCCTAACAACTAGGCTCAACTAAACACGTCTATGGGCTTAAATTAAATTCAATGTTTCAGCCCAAATAACATTAGTTAAAATAAAAAAATAAAAAATAAAAAATAAAAACTAATTTAATTTAAAACTCATTACAACTAAAATAAACTTAGCCCAAATTATTTAAAGCCCAATTAACTTCAGTTTGCCTCTAATTGCCTTCAATTAGCATATAAAACCTTTAAGATTAAGTCCAATTCCCTTTAATGGCCTCGTGTCCAATTATCTCATTGTCCTCCAAGATTACCTTGGTTTCCATTACCAGCGACCATTCAAATGGTTCAATCCAGTTTACTTAATGAAGATCCAAATGAGCATATCGCAAATTTCTTGGAGATTTGCGACACCTTCAAATATAATGGAGTGACGGATGACGCCATTCGATTGAGATTGTTCCCTTTCTTATTAAGGGACAGGGCAAAAAGCTAGCTGAATTCATTGCCTCAAGCCTCCATCACAACATGCACATCACAGAGAATGCCTGATGCGAACCCCATATATATCGATACGACACCCACAATCAAATTGAAACATAATCCCAAGAAAGATTAAAACAGGTTTATAACGAAACTTTGACCCATTTAATATGTCATTCAAGAACCAAAATTATAAAGAATTTTGATCCATTGAATATATGATAATCAAAAACCAAAATTATAACAAGAATGATATTGACGCCACTCTCAAGACATAGATGAGAAGGTGGGAAACAAGTGACGTGACCCAACCCGGATACCTCTATCTCTGATCCAGTAGGTCACGCCGGGCACCCCAACGGATCCCTCTCAAACCCGACTTGTCGAGCTAAGCGAAACCCGTGGAGCGAACCCTAAACTCTTTCATACTTTCTGAAACATCGTTAGGTTGGGCTTTCTTTAAAAACTGAAAACGCGTAGAAAATTTTTATTTTTAATTTTAAATTCATTTTCGAAACTAATTTTTTTTAATAAAATTTCGGCAGCATAACGACTGCATTTTTAACGTTCCCGAAAAACCTGTTTACAAAAATATCAACACTTCAACTATTTTCAGTACCAACCCAACTTCTGATTGCCCGTAGGCCTCAATCATGCATTTGATTGTTAAATCAACTTATGAAAATTCAAATGACATTTAATGAACCGCATTTAAATAAAAAATAGTTTAAAAACAGTTATAAACAAATAATTACAACTTTCAAATCTACTTATACATTTCAAAAGATATTTACATGAAAATATAACTGCTGAAACAAAATGAGCTAATCAATGATGTCGTGTCGCACTGGATCGCCCGCTGAAGGTAATGCTACTGATCGGCTACCTGCTGAGAGTACCTGAGGAGGTTTTTATAGAAAACAGAAAATAATGAGATAGAAGCTCAGTGAGTGATAATTTATCTTTTCTTTGAAAATCTGATTTTCAAAACGTCCTCCTCTGAAAACGTTTGAAAACTATTATCTGTTTCTAAAACGTTTCAAGCTTAAATCTCTTAAACATCAACTTAAATAAGAGAATTTATATATAAATACAGGCTTGCTTTTAAACTCAAAACTTATAACTGTAAATCATAAATAACATGAATAATACTTTTAAAACTTCTTTTCTCTCAAATATGTTTTTCTCTTTTAAAACTGTTTCCTGATATCTTTTAAAATTACCATAGTATCCTTAAATCTGGGGTCTCTCAAGTCTAACGGCTATGTGCGGAATTTCCCAGCGCTAACCATAGCTCGCCTACTCTAAGACATCTCGTGGCCATGTGCGGAATTTCCCAGCGCTAACCATAGCACACGAAACACTACCCCACATCAGTATTGGCGACTCGACTAACAGACTCTGACACTTATCCCCCCAAGTTAGTAACTTATCCCTTCCCAGGACTGTGCCAACTGAAGTGGGATAGACCGATCGGGTCTAAACTGGTCTGTAATCTCTGAAAATCCCTGAGAGGATACTTTTTGGTTTTGAAAACACTTTTCCTTTTTGCTCTAACTTTCTGGTGCAAAAGCACAAAATCTCTTTTCTGGGTGCATAAAACACCAAAATCTGATTTCTAAGTGCATTAAATACTATGATATCTTTGGTAAGTGCAAAAGCACAAAATAGCATCATTTCAATCTCTAAATTCATGCTCATATCAATGCATTTAAAGTAATTTCATGTTGTTACTCATCAAATTAACTTAATAATATCAAATACTTTTAAAATCTTTCAAATAAAGTTTACTCACAAAACTGATAGCTGAAAATGGCACGTGCGGTGCCTCTAATCCTCTCGCCTCGATCCTCGAGCTCCCTCATCACCTACACAACATATGGAAGCATAAATTTACACTCACGTCAACTTCTGGAAACTTGAAATTACCAAATTACATAATCGCCCCTCAAACTAGCTTATCGCGCGATTCACTTTATCTTTAACTTTTCACTGTTCTCTTGGTTCCCTAAGCTCCCAATAAATGTAAATCCACTAATTTTTCAACTTATTTTCACTCAAAACCAACCAATAACGATTCATAACCAAATCCACTTCGAAATCAACTTAATCATCGACTAAATCATCAATTTCAACTTTAATAACTCACCCAATTTCTTCCCTATGGAATCACTTTCTTCCTCTTCACATTGAGCTTGATTCGGGACTGGATTGTAAGCGTAAACGAACTGATTTGGACTGAGCTCGGGCTGGATCTCCTCTCTCTTTCTTTTCCTCCCTTTTTCGCGCAGTTCTGATCTGGTTTCTACTTGTTTTTTTTTTTGCGCGTGATGGAGGCTGGTCTGGACTGGGTTTCTTCTCCTCTTTCTCCTCTCTCTTTCCCTCTCGGCTTCACCGCGGTTGAAGGCCGGTTTCGCCGTCGATCGGCGACGATTTTGCGTGCGGGATGAGCTGGTTTTGGCCGCCGTTCAGCTTTGTTTCAGTTTGGTTTGCTCAATTCACGGCGAGGTTGCAGCTGGTGGTCGACGGGCTTAGCGGTTGGTCGTGATGGCTGTCGGTTGGGGTTAGCAGCTCCGTCGTCGTCGTGCTGCCCGGATCTGTTTTCTCATCGCACAGTCGTCTTTCAGTTTCGGCTTTGGCGTCGCGCCGTCGCGTCAAGCTTCACGTGCAGCTCTGGTTGGTCGGTCGGCGATGGTCTGCTCGGCTGGTCGGCGATCCTCTCCCTCCGGCGTCGTGCGGCTATCTTCTTCTTCTCCTTTCTTCTTCCTTCTTTTTTTTTTTTTTTCTTCTTCTTCTTTCTTCTTCTTTCTCTTCTCTTCTTTCGGCGACAGCTCACTCACTCTCTCTTTAGATTTTTAGACAACTTTTTGGCTTCTATTTTCCTCCCCAAACTATCCTCAAAATGACGGTCACGTCTTTTAAAAATATTGGTCTCCTCCCTTGACCTTTAGCTTAATTCCACTTTGACCACAATTATTAAAACTTATCTTCAATTTAGTCCCTTATCATCTTAAATACTCACTCGATTTCATTCACCATTTTACCATTCCATTTTATCTCCAATCGAGTTTAAATCAATCTCTAAGGGTTCCCTATACCCTTAGGCATTTCTATGGACCATTTCGGGTCTCCAATAATTATTTAGGGACTGCTTTCGGGGAGATCCGTAAAATTACGATAGAGGGCTTACAACAAGTCATGGTTTTGATCGCCACAAACATAGCTTGATAAGATCACATGTTCATGAATGAACAAAAGAGAAACAAATCTCTCAATTACTTTATTCCATAAGCAACTTCTTAAATTTAGGTTTAATAAGCCTTATATAGACATATAATCCTAATCCTTATTGAAAACTAAATAAAACCCTATTTTTAATTGACTTTGACTTTGACTCTTTCTAAACTTTGACTTTGACTTTTTCTAAACATACTCATACTGGGCTTTTTAACTTAAATAAATGACTCAACCTCCTAATTAAAAGCTTAATAAATTAATGTAATTTAATACAATCCCATAATACAAATTAGGCCCAATTTACATCAAACAAATAAATAACAACCCAATTGCATTATAATTGACACCAAAGCCTCAAGATTTCCTCAAGATTGATGTTCTTGGACTTGTTCTTGAACTTGAATAATATTTTGAAGCTTTGATGTTCCCTCCAAGCTGTCCAAGTCATGTTGTGCAAGACTCTTAGCCCAAATATCTTGAACGAGCCTATTTAAAGCTTCCTTCATCCATTTAGCTCGAGCCTTTGTTATAGGTCCTCCATTGATGCTCAACGGATCCATAGGCTTGCTTTCTTGGTGCGAGGGGTGTACAAGACCTCTAAACCTCACACGAGTGTGTGTGATGCATTTAGCCTATAGATTCCTTACGTGTCGTATGGTGCGAGGGGCATACAGGACTTCTAAATCTCACACAGGCGTGTGTGGTGCGTTTAGCCCTCAGACATAATGTTCTGGGCCCTAGAAAAGAATGCCAAGCCGCTGTGAGCACAAGGGGTGAGCCACATGGTGCGAGGGGCGTACAAGACCTCTAAACCTCACACAAGCGTGTGTGGTGCATTTAGCTTATAGATTCCTTGCGTGCCGCATGGTGCTAGGTGCGTACAAGACCTCAAAACCTCACAGGCGTGTGTGGTGCGTTTAGCCCACAGAAATGGTGTACTCGGCCCCAAGAAAGAATGCCAAGCTGCTGTGAACACAAGGGGCGTGCCACATGGTACGAGGGGCGTACAGGACCTTTAAACCTAACATGGGCGTTTATGGTGCATTTAGCCCACAAATATGGTGTACTTGACCTCTAAACCTAACATGGGCATGGATTTAACCCAATTGGAGATTAAATGAATAAGTATAAGGGTGAAATCGTAAATGGCCTTAAGTGAATTGTTAAGTGTGATAAGGGCTAAAATGAAATATGTTTCTCTACTTGGGGTCAAATTGGAATTAAGAGGAAGTGAGGTAAGGATCAATTTGAAATAAGTTTACATGACATGGGCCAAGATAGAATAAGAAAAAGTTAAGGGCCAAAATTCTAATTAATTAAGGGACATGAAGGTCATTATGAGAAAGGTTAGTATAAATATATATTGACCTAGTCAATTTTCCTTCAATTTTCGCCAAAACACACACAAACAAGAACAAAGCCGAGAGCAAGAGGGAAATGGTGGAGAAGTCTCGGCCAAGCATGGAGGAAGGCGAAACAAGTGGGTTCAATCCATTTTTGAGCCTCCAATCAAGATCTCAAACCCAACCAAGCTAGAAGAACAAGTTTAGACCAAGATTTAGCTAAAAATAGGTGAGTTCCATCAACTTTTGAGGTTGTTTATATGATGCTTATGTGTGATGAATTGGTTGGGTGTTTTGACATGGGTTTTATGTATGATTGAAGTAGAATTTTATGAGACAAGAAGGAAGTGAAAACTACTTGGCAACCATTATGTTTGATGTGTTAGGGTTTTGTTGGAATAAACACTGCGTTGGTTGAATTTGTTTTAAATGAATTTTGGTGTATACCAAGTGTTTGACAAAATGCCTAAGTGAAGAAAAATGAAAATTTTGAATGATATGGATTGGTTATGTGTTAGGCCATGCAAAACCATAATGAGGGAAGTATGAAGCATTTGATGATAGTAAGCAAAATTTCATGTTGGAATTATGATGAGGAAACCTAAGATAAGATAGTAAAAACATTAGAAATTCATTTAGACAATTTGTAGTTTATGGCCTTAGGTGCCTTAGGTGATGCAAACCCTGTATATAACGATACGACACCCACAATCAAATTGAAACACAATCCCAAGAAAGATTAAAACAGGTTTATAATGAAAACTTTGACCCATTGATCATATCATTCATGAACCAAAATTATAAAGAATTTTAACCCATTGAATATATGATAATCAAGAACCAAAATTATCACAAGAATGATATTGACGCCACTCCCAAGACATAGATGAGAAGGTGGGTGATGAGTCATGGTTTCGATCGTCACAAGCATAACTTGATAAGATCACATATTCAACAATGAACAAAAGAGAAACAAATCTCTTAATTAAACATAATTGGCTGCATCTTTCTTTATCATAAGCAACTTATCGAAAATTTAGATTTAATAAGTCTTATATAGGCTTATGGAAACCAAGATAGCGACCTGGAAGACAAAGATACAATTGGACAACGAGGCAATTAAAGACAATTATGTTTAATCTTGAAGGCTTTGAACGCTAATTGAAGGCAATTTGAATTAAACTGAAGTTAATTGGGTTTTAATTAATTTGAGCTTAATTTGTATTATGGGATTATTTAAAATTAGTTTAATTTATTAGGCTTTTAATTATAGGGTTGAGTCATTTATTTAAATTAAAAGTCTAATATGGGTGTGTTTAGGAAAAGTCAAAGTCAAAGTCAAAGTCAATTAAAAATAGGATTTTATTTAGTTTCCAATAAGGATTAGGATTGTATGTCTATATAAGACTTATTAAACCTAAATTTTTAAGAAGTTGCTTATGGAATGAAGATGCAGTAAATTATGTTTAATTAAGAGAATGAATTATCTCGTTTGTTCATTCATGAACATGTGATCTTATTAAGCTATGCTTGTGGTGATCGAAACCATGACTTATCTCCCACCTTCTCATCTATGTCTTAGGAGTGGCATCAATATCATTCTTGTGATAAATTTGGTTCTTGATTATCATATATTCAATGGGTCAAAATTCTTTATAATTTTGGTTCTTGAATGTCATAATCAATGGGTTAAAGTTTTCGTTATAAACCTGTTTTAATCTTTCTTGGGGTTGTGTTTCAATTTGATTGTGGGTGTCATATCGATATATACGGGGTTCCCATCAGTTGGCATCAGAGTTTCGATTAATTAATTCAGGTTTGGTTTATCAATTTATCTTCTTGCTTTTTGATTTTTTTTTTAATTTTCCGCAAATCACTAGATCTATTCAACTTTGTGCTTTGACATCAATTAATTCTTTTTGTTTTGTCTATTGCATTTGGCATCACAAACAATCACCACATATATAATTCTTTGATTTTTGCAATTTGCACGCCTCACAAACATCAACTTCTTTGTTCTTGCAATTTGCACGGCTCACAGACATCAACTTGCTATTCTGCTTTTATTTTTCTTTGCCTTGCAATCTGAACGCCACACATTCACAACCCATTCCACATATCTATTCTTTCTTTTGTTTAGTGAAGATCGCTAGCCAAACATTCTAACATATATATATATATATTTTTGTGAGTTTGGACACCAAACATTCAACATTAAGCCAATTCTTGACTTTGTAAAAAGAAAAAGTCAATCTGTTTTACTTAGTATTCTCACATCAATTATTTGTGTCCTACAACAGTAATTGCTTTCTGGTTGCTCATTGGTGTCATTAATTCCAGGTCTGATCTAATTGTGCACCACACCAAGATTTATATATTATATCAGTAATCCATAATATATTTACTTCTTGGTGTTTCTTGATTCATCAATTTGGGTTCTTGATTGCAAGATTTGAATGATAATAATTTCTTGATTGGCAATTGACATCAAGAATTTTATTGAGTTCAAATCTGCAATTTACATTTAATTTAATTTGTGCGCGTTTCTGGAATGACTTAAAAAGGAAAAGAAAAGTTTGAGCGTGGAAAGGAAGTCTTGAGTGATAAATATGTGAGTGGAGTGAAACACGTGAGGGAGTGTGTGAGATTTTTTTTTCTGACATTCTTTTCAAGTTTCAATCACATCTTCGAACAATAATAAAGATGGATCACGATTTGAGGACAAATCGTTTTGAGGAAAGAGGGAATGATAGAAATCAAGAAAGCAAACCTATGAATCCGTTGAGCATCAATGAAGGACCTATGACAATGGCTCGAGCTAAAAGGAAATATTATTCAAGTTCAAGAACAAGTCCAAGAACATCAATCTTGAGGAAATCTTGAGACTTAAGTGTCACTTATAATGCAATTGGGTTGTTATTTATTTAATTGATTTAAATTGGGCCTAAATTGTATTATAGGATTGTTTTAAATTAGTTTAATTTATTAGACTTTTAATTAGTAAGTTGAGTCATTTATTTAAATTAAAAGCTCAATATGGGTATGTTTAGAAAGAGTGAAAGTCAAAGTCAATTAAAAATAAGGTTTTATTTAGTTTCCAATAAGGTTTAGGATTGTATGCCTATATAAGGCTTATTAAACCTAAATTTTAAAGAAGTTGTCAATTGAATTAAAAGATTTAACTTTTCTCCATTGTTCTTTTGTGAACTTTGAGAATTGCATCAAGATTTGTTCTTAATTTATCAATCTTGACTTATCTCCCACATTCTCATCTCTTTCTTGGGAGTGGCGTCGTTATATCTTTGGTTCTTGATTTGCTAATCAACGGGTTAAAGATTTTCTATAATCTGAATTATCTTTTTTGGGGTTGTGTTTCAATTAGACTGTGGATATTGTATCGATAAATACGGGGTTCGCATCAGTTGCTATAAGAGCTTTGGTTAATTAATTCAGGTTTCAATCAAGTCCCTTGGACCACATTATAGATTTCATGATTTGAGGACAATAATTTTGAGGAAAGCGGGAATGATGGAAACCAAGATAGCGACCTGGAAGACAAAGATACAATTGGATAACGAGGCAATTAAAGGCAATTATGCTTAATCTTGAAGGCTTTGAACTCTAATTGAAGGCAATTTGAATCAAACTGAAGTTAATTGGGTTTTAATTAATTTGAGCTTAATTTGTATTATGGGATTGTTTAAAATTAGTTTAATTTATTAGACTTTTAATTTTAGGGTTGAGTCATTTATTTAAATTAAAAGCCCAATATGGGTGTGTTTAGGAAAAGTCAAAGTCAAAGTCAAAATCAATTAAAAATAGAATTTTATTTAGTTTTCAATAAGGATTAGAATTGTATGTCTATATAAGGCTTATTAAACCTAAATTTTTAAGAAGTTGCTTATGGGATGAAGATGCAGCAAATAATGTTTAATTGAGAGAGTGAATTATCTTTTTTGTTTATTCATGAACATGTGATTTTTTCAAGCTATACTTGTGGCGATGGAAACCATGATTTATCTCCCACTTTCTCATCTATGTCTTAGGAGTGACGTCAATATCATTCTTGTCAAAGTTAAAGTCAAAGTCAATTAAAAATAGAATTTTATTTAGTTTCCAATAAGGATTAGGCTTGTATGCCTATACAAGGTTTATTAAACCTAAATTTTTAAGAAGTTGCTTATGGGATGAAGATGCAACCAATTATGTTTAATTGAGAGAGTGAATTATCTCTTTTGTTCATTTATGAACATGTGATCTTATCAAGCTATGCTTGTGGCGATCAAAACCATGACTTATCTCCCACCTTCTCATCTATGTCTTGGAAGTGGCGTCAATATCATTCTTGTGATAAATTTGGTTCTTGATTATCATATATTCAATGGGTCAAAATTCTTTATAATTTTGGTTCCTGAATGACATAATCAATGAGTCAAAGTTTTCGTTATAAACCTGTTTTAATCTTTCTTGGGGTTGTGTTTCAATTTGATTGTGGGTGTCGTATCGATATATACGGGGTTCGCATCATAGGCATACAATCCTAATCTTTATTGGAAACTAAATAAAACCCTATTTTTAATGGACTTTGACTTTTTCTAAATACACTCATATTGGACTTTTAAATTAAATAAATGACTCAGCCCTATAATTAAAATCCTAATAAATTAAACTAATTTTAAACAATCCCATAATACAAATTAAGCCCAAATTAATTAAAACTTAATTAACTTCAGTTTGATTCCAATTGTCTTTAATTAACATTTAAAGCCTTCAAGATTAAGCACAATTGCCTATAATTGCCTCGTTGTCCAATAGTATCTTTGTCTTCCATGATCGCTATCTTGGTTTCCATTATTTCCTCTTTCCTCAAAATGATTTGTCCTGAAATTGTGATCTATCATTATTGTTGTTCGAAGATGTGATTGAAACCTGAAAAGAATGTGAGAAAAAAAAAAATCTAACACACTCCCTCACGTGTTTCACTCCACTCATGTGTTTATCACTCAAGACTTCCTTTCCACGTTCAAACTTTTCCTTTTCTTTTTAAATCATTCTAGAAATGCGCACAATAATTAAAACGAACCAGCAAGATGAAATAAGAGACAAAACTCAAAGCAGAAAATAAGAAAGAAAGCAGACCAGATTGCAAGACTCTGATGTTTTTGACGCACCAAGAAACAAAAGAAGACAAACAAGAATTAAAGAAACAAACCAAGAAAGACAATAGAAACCAAATAAACAAACAATTATATTGATAAAGAGACTGATATCAGTTGGTGTGCAGACTCACAAACAAAGAAAGAACAATGTATATAGGTGTGGGTGGTTAATGCTTGTGATGCCAAAAGCAAAGTCAAAACACAAAATAATTGATGTCAAAACAGAAAGAAAAATAGATTGGCTTTTCTGTTAAAAAGTCAAACGTGATAAGAATTGATTTGCGGTCTTCAAGCAAGAATGTTTGTGATGCATGAATTTTAAGAACGAAAGAGAAACAAACACAAATTTATGCGTATGTGATGTTGCGACAATTCAAGAAAATAAATCAGAAAGTAAGAAAATAAATTGATAAACCAAACCTGAATTAATTAAACGAAGCTTTGATACCAACTGATGCGAACCCCGAATATAACGATACGACACCCATAATCAAATTAAAGTATTTAAGCAATTTATAAAGTATGTTGCCATTTGGAAATTGAAATGAGCATTTTGAATTATAAGACATTTTGTATGAAAAAAATTAATATTTATGATCTTATAAGTATAAGTTGCTTGGGAAAGTTGTGTTCAATTTGAGTCATTTAAATCTTTTATAGTATGATTGTCCTTTTTGGAATTTGAAATAAGCATTTTATTAATGTTATGTTTTGTAGGAAAGGTTTGATAATTATGAATTTATAAGTATGATTTTTATTTATAAATGAATATTTTGATTATTTGACATTTGGTATGGAAAGTTATTATTTATGATTTTCTAAGTATGAGTTTGTATGAAATAAAATTTAAGTTTTACGTTTTACGTTTTAAATCTCTTTTATTAATAAAGCTATGTTTTATGTCATGCAAAAGTAAGTATATTTTTTTTTTATTTCACTATAAATGAGTTTAAGTGTTAATACTTTATAAGCTTGCAAGTTATATGTTTATATGAGATTTAAGCAATTATGAAATTTCATAAATTCTTATTGTATACTTATATGTTTTTGATAGGCCCCAATTCAAACCATATCGTATTCGTATCTAGAGCGCCCTGCCTGGCACCCTGACGGAATACTCCTAAATCCTGCCAACTGGGTTAAAAGTAATTCCGCGGAGTGAACCCTTAAAATCTTATCGTATTCCATTTCTCTTAAAAGGCTAAAATGGGTCGTTATTTTTTTTTTTCTCAATGAAAAGCCGACGGCATAACGACTATAATTTAGACATTTCCAAAATACCTGTAAAAAATAATACACTTCCAAAAGATCTTATTTGTCCAATCCAACTTCGTCCACAAACATATTCCAAAATTTCCTTTCCATTTCATACAAAGTCATCAAGAAAACTATAAACCATAATCATAAGGTAAAAACCCAATTTCGTATAAATAATTAACTTAGAAAATAAAACATGCTTCATGACTTAGATAAATTTACAAAATCTTATGCACTTTGTACACATTAAAGCATAAATACAAATACTTAACATTAGTGTCACAAAATAAGCTACAAAAATACAACAAAAGTGATGGCTTTTGACTTTTCATGTCATGCAAAATAGTCATGCAAAAAGATGTAGTCATCGGATCTTCGCCCACCTATGTTAGTGGAGGGAATCTTGTGCCTTGTCACCCGCGCTAGCACTTGAGAAGGTTTTTGACATAAAACAGGAAAAAGTGAGCTTATTAAAACTCAGTGAGTGTGCGTAAATTATAAACTCATAATATATTTATGACTAAAATACCTCCTTCACAAAATAAAAATGAAGTTTATTTACTTAATTGTTGAACATAAAACTTCATAAAATTTTTGTATCTCACTTGATAAAATCATACATTTATCAACATAGAAACCAATATAGGAAATACATAAAACTTCCAATAAGATTTAGAAAGCATAAAACCTTATACACAACTATAAATGATTATAAATATTCCTTCCAATACGAAATTGAAATTGCAAACATAATAAATTTTCATGCTTATTTTTGTAGTTAGAAATGCACCAATGTTATCCTCTAAACTTACAACCACGAAAACGTGGAGTCATGAGGCGATTTAGCCACAAACACTATCCGTGACACTTACAAAGACATCCCAATAACTACGTGCGGAATGGTGCATCGCAAAGCGTAGCACAAGACAACATCTCACACACATATAAGCGACACAACTGACTCTATCCCCCCAAAGTTAGTGACGCGATCCCTCCCATACTTTGCCATACACATGTGGGACGTACCGGCCGGGTCTATAAACTTACAAGGGTGGGTAGACAATTGGCCTTTGAAAATTCATTTAAACATAAATTATTTTTAGCATCAAACACTTGAAAATCAAGCTTGAAACTTCAAATTTCATTTCAAATTAACTTTCACATTTATGAAAACACAAAAGATAAACTTTGATACAAAATATAGTAATCATATAATTACTCATTTAAAATCCTAAAATAGTAACAATACTAGAAAATGCATAAACATGTTAAAACAACATACAATTTTTCCAAAACCATTTTGCACTCACCTTTGCTTGCAAACTTCCCTAGTGGCTTCAACGGTCCTCTTCAACTCGGTTAGCCTCTCCTTCACCTATACGTCAAAATTTTGCTTAGAATACACCAAATGGAGCTTCACAGAACTTATTACTCAACTCTTAACTCACTTTACCCATAAAATGACATAATCCCTAAAAAGTGTCTCTACATGGTTTCCTCTCAACCGAAGCTTTCTAATTCCAATTTTTTTCTATGGATCCTATTTATTTTCACCTAGGAACATGCACATACGCTCGAAATCATCGTTCGAAGCTCGAAACGAAAAGTGGTCATTTTTTACCCTCTTGGTCGAATAGTATGCACAACCCTACCTAAGGTTGTGCTTCACTTCTCTCTTGCTTGACACACCTTCTCGACTCGCATTTTGATCACCCGTAAAGCGGTTCTAAAAAATTCCAACGTTTGGGTATCAAAAACTAAGAAAAACCTCAATTTTTCATCCATTTTTAGGGGGCATTTTCACACTTTTCATTCTAAAACTTAATTCTTTCTTTCCTAATGTTATACATACTCAAACCTACCCATACAATTCATTTTAATATGTAAAAGAAGTGGCATTCCATGATAATCCATAGTGCCATTCTTAGGTGTCTTACAATACCTTACAATGGAAATGATTCAAATCCAATTCTAACATTTTCATTGGATTATATGTCACCTAAACAACATAGAATCATGCTTAAATAACCTCCATTTCATTGGATTCTCATGCCTCTCCATATGACCTTATGAGAACTATTATACCCTAAGTTCATTTCTTTCAAGTTTTATATATTGGTTCTTTCAGACATTTTGTCAAACACTTAGTCTACATCTCATTCCATTGGTTTCCAATCCAAAATCAACTTAAAATCTATCACATGCCAACACTAACCCATCAATTTTAGTAGGTTTCCATAAGATCTACACATGCTTTCAAGTCCCCAAAAAGTCATATTTTAACATAGATAAAAACCTCCAATCAAAACCAACTTTTAAACATTATCAAAATAACCAACACAAACATCACCCCAACAAGTTTAAAAGTGAGTAAACTAACCTTGATTGACTTTGTTTCTTGCTTCAAATTTGATTTTCTATTTTAGGAAAGCTTGATTGGTTGATTAGAAGCCTAAAAATGGGTTGAACCAACTTTGATCATCATTTCCTTGACTTGGCCAAAGCAACTTCTTCTTCCTCCCTTTGTCTCTCGTTTCTCTCTTTTGGCTTGTATGTTCTCGGTTTTGCTTGTTGTGTGTGGCGTGAATGGCTTGAAAATTCTCTAAGTGTTGCTTATATACTTATATCAATTCCATAAATGACCATTGTATCCTTTATTTAATTGACTTTTGGCACTTAACTATTGATTATTCTATCTTGACCCATAATTTGTACACTTATTTCAATTGAGTCCATAAGTCATACTTGATGCGAACCCTGTATAAAAAGATATGACACCCACAATCAAATTGAAACACAACCTCAAGAAAGATTAAAACAGGTTTATAACGAAAACTTTGACCCATTGATTATGTCATTTAAGAACCAAAATTATAAAGAATTTTGACCCACTGAATATATGATAATCAAGAACCAAAATTATTATAAGAATGATATTGATGCCACCCCAAGACATAGATGAGAAGGTGGGAGATAAGTCATGGTTTTGATCGCCATAAGCATAGCTTGATAAGATCACATGTTCAACAATGAACAAAAGAGAAACAAATCTCTTAATTACTTTATTCCATAAGCAACTTTTTAAAAAATTTAGGTTTAATAAGCCTTATATAGGCATACAATCCTAATCCTTATTGGAAACTAAATAAAACCTATTTTTAATTGACTTTGACTTTTCCTAAACACACCCATATTGGGCTTTTAATTTAAATAAATGACTCAGTCCTATAATTAAAAGCCTAATAAATTAAACTAATTTAAAACAATCCCATAATACAAATTAGGCCCACTTTACATCAAAGAATTAAATAACAGCCAAATTGCATTATAATTGACACTCAAGCCTCAAGATTTCTTCAAGATTGATGTTCTTGGACTTGTTCTTGAACTTGAATAATATTTTGAAGCTTTGATGTTCCCTCCAAGTTGTCCAAGTCATATTGTGCAAGACTTTTGGCCAAATATCTCAAACGAGCCCATTTAAAGCTTTCTTCATCCTTTTAGCTCAAGCCCTTATCATAGGTCCTTCATTGATGCTCAACGGATCCATAGGCTTGCTTTCTTGGTTTCCATCAATACTAGCTTTTACAATTCTAATGACAATGACCACTTTACCCCTATATTAACTTAATCTACAAGTGAGGTTCAATCAATCTCTATATTTTTATAACACTTTCATTCAATCCCCTAGGGTCTCAAAACATTCTTACTAATTATTTAGGATTTCATACATCACTCAAAGATTTTCATTATGGAAACCATACATAAACATCGAGGGCTTATAGTTTCACCCCTCCTTACAAAAATTTCATCCTCGAAATTTAAAATTACATATTTGTTTCGAATATGTAAAGGTACTGGGCTTTCATTTGCTCTTTATGTTCCCACGTAGCTTTCTCGAATCCATGATTCCTCCATAACACTTTTACTAATGGAATCACTTTGTGGCGTAACACTTGTTCTCTACGGTCTACGATCTCCATTGGTTCCTCCTTGTAGGTTAGGTTCTCTTTTAGTTACACCGGTTGTTCTCTTAATATGTGTGAAGGATCCGCCACATACTTATGAAGAATGGAAGCATGGAAAATATCATGAATCCTAGCCAACTTTGGTGGCAACTGCAGTCGATATGCCACCTTTTCAACTCTTCCCACTATCTCGTATAACCCTATATACCGAGGACTTAACTTCCCACGCTTTCCAAATCTCAATACACTCTTCCATGGTGAAACACACAAGAAGACTCAGTAACCCACTTGAAACTCCAAGTCCCTTCTTCGATTATCTGCATAACTTTTTTGTCGATCACTTGCTATCTTTAACCTTTCCCGTATGACTTAGATCTTTTCAGTTTTAGCTTGGACAATCTCAGGGTCAATTAGCTTCCTTTGACCCACCTCGTCCCAACAAATTGGGGTTCTGCACTTCCTACCATATAATGAAAGGAAAATTTTCGATTTTAATTCGAATGCGGAAACATGAATCTTAAAAATTTTCAAATAAAATATGCCCAATCGATACTAGTAATAACGATTCAATAATTAATTCATAAGATCGAATCTTACCTTGCATGAAGATTGAATTGATCCCTTTTAATTCGCAGATTCTTCATCACCTAATTTTCCTTGTTATGACTCTTCACAAAAGAAACTGTGTGTGGGCACAATCTTTTGAAAATCCTTTTGAAGTAGATAGTTATTAGGTGATTTTTAATCAATGGAAATTTTTGATTCAAGTAGCCAAAAATTCTCTCAATCACCACTACAACTACCAATCATAAAAACATCTTTTTATATTGGCAAAATAGGGTTCTTCAATTTTAACAAGGAATTTAAATTCCTATTAAAATTGAAAGACTTATTCATATCCAATATGGAATCAAATTCCTTATTGGATTAGAATTCTATTCTTTTAATTTAATATGGAATCTAATTCCCATTAAATTAAAACTCTTTTAATATAATTTAAATGAAATCTTATTCCAATTAAAATTATTACTTCCATTAATTAATTAAATGATTATTTCATTAAATTAAATGATTCTAAATCATAATTAATTTAATGACATCATTTATAATTGAACCCATGACCTCTACAAATAATTAAATAATTATAAATATTTAAATAATCAAATTATTTAAATAATTTATGAAAATGTACATAAATTTATATGTACACCAATAATCAGACAATTCAATTATATTCTTCAACTTGTTTCTTTATGTGGTTGTGAGCTAGCAAGGGGACTAAATGGACCTACAATTTGAGCTCCAATAATATCGGAATTATTAATTAAACTCTTTAATTAATAATTCACTATTATTAACCTTAGAGTTACTCCACTAAAAACTTAAGGTTGCACTCTCAAAATTGTAGATGTTTTACACAATTTGAATTTTTAGTGTCCATCGATTTAATCATTTCATATGATTTAATCCTCCACGAATAGTTCATAATTAGAGCTAGGTTATTAAAATCTGTTATACCTCTCTAATTATATCTTGTTCCTTTAGGTACCTTTGATTCTCTAATGAACAATATATCCATAACAACTTATGAATTTATCTTTCCATTTACTCATAAACAGAAAGTTGAGCGCTCTTATTGTTCAAGACCCGAATCAACACTTAAGGGAACTACTCATCTACTTCTCGCAAGAAGGAGTGGATTCCACTATTGTGTAGAATGTTCTCAGCCACTTATTAAATCACATCTCCAAAGTACGAAGCATATTGACCGTAAATCTATAACAGTCTCACCCATGTAAATCAAAAGACATGACCCAACAAATAAGAGTCCATTAAACACTCAGGATTAAGATCAATCCATATATGATCATCTAGTCGATAAATAAGAATTTCTTTGTTTAACGGATATTAATAAGAAACTCATTTTATCGAGGTCTAGTCCTATATAATCTCTATTATATAAGTGCCTCCATTTTCATATCGCCATATGAACAATCCCGGATAAGATTATCATATCAAATACGAAATGGACCGCAGCTGTAGATTTACCACAAACAAAGTACCCAGCTTTGTTTGCTTTCTACGGACTCTTTAGATTACTAATCTCAAACTAAATCCTCTTGTATATAACACTAACATACTTAGTTTGAGACTACATAAGTAATCATGGATGTTACATGATATTCGTATGAAGCAAACATTTCATAAATGCACATTAATTTGAATAAAATAAATTTTATTTATTTATTATTTATTTAAACGTTTACAAATTACAAGCTCTTAGGGCACAATGCCTAACATATAAAACCTCATACGGTGCCATATCAATGCTAGACTGGTAGCTCTTGTTATACGCAAATTCTATTAGAGGCAGGTGGGTGTCCCAGTTCCCTTTGAACTCCATTACATATACCCTTAACATATCTTTTAGGGTCTAGATAGTTCTTTCAGATTACCCATCTGTTTGTGGGTGAAAAGCCGTACTGAAATTCAACTTAGTGTCCAATGCCTTTTGTAAGCTCGGCAAGAATCTGGATGTGAACCTTGGATCTCTATCTGACATAAGGGACACTAGAACGCCATGCAATCTTACAACTTCATCTATGTACAGCTGGGCTAACTTATCCAGGGAGTAGTTATTTCTTATTGTCAGGAAATGAGCGAACTTTGTCAACCTATCAACTATCACCCATATGGCATCGAATCCACTCCAACTCCGTGGAAGCCCTACCACGAAGTCCATAGTAATCCTTTCCTACTTTCACTCCGGAATAGGTAGGGGTTACAATAAACCTGTTGGCTTCTGATGTTCAGCCTTAATTTGCTAGCAGGTTAGGCATTTGGAGACGAACTTTGCTATCTCTTTCTTCATTCCTTTCCACCAATAGTGATCCTTCAAAGTTCGGCACATTTTAATGCTCCTGAGTGCATGGCAAAAGCTGAAGAGTGAGCTTCTTCCATGATGTCTTTCTTCAAGTCTTCTACACTTGGCACACAAAATCGTTGCCCCATCATCCCTCAATGAGAAACTACTTTGCTTCCCAGCTTCCACTTCACTTCTTATCTTCATCAAGTAGGGATCTTTATCCTGGAGCTCTCTAACCTGATCTACGAAAGCAGGACAGACATGAAATGCAGCTAACAATACTCCAGAATATGTCACCTCTAATCTGACCTCTATGGATCTCAACTCTACCAGTAATGGTAGGTGTTCTGCGCTCAGCTGGGCTCCTGAACTTGAGGCTTTCCGACTTAATGCATCTGTTACCACATTAGTCTTGCCTAGATGATACTCAATCGTGCAATCATAGTCTTTGATGAGTTCAATCCAATTTCTTTGCCTCATATTCAACTCTTTCTGTGTAAATAAGTACTGTAGGCTCTTATGATCAGTAAAGATCCTACATAGGACTCCATACAGATAATGCCTCCATATCCTCAAAGCAAACACAGCAATTGTGAGTTCTAGGTCGTGTGTTGGATAGTTCTACTCATGTTTCTTCAACTACCTAGATGCCAGACTATCACCTTATCATGCTCCATCAGTGCACAACCTAGACCCTGTCTGGAGGCGTCACAATACACTGTAAACCCATCTGTCCCTGATGGTAGCATAAACATTGGTGCCGAGGTCAATCTCTTTTCCAATTCTTTAAAACTGCGCTGGCACTCATCAGTCCACATGAACTTTTCTTCCTTCCGCGTCAACTTAGTCAAGGGAACTGCTATCTTAGAAAACCCCTCCACAAACTTCCTATAATATCCTACCAACCCCAAAAAGCTCATAAGTCCAATCACATTTGTGTGCAGCTGTCAGTTTACTATGACTTCTATCTTTTGAGGGTCTACAGATATTTTTTCCCTCGAAACAACGTGGCCCAGAAATGGTACTTTATCCAGCCAAAACTGGCATTTACTGAACTTAGCATAAAGCTAATGTTTCCTTAAAGTCTGCAACACAATCCTCAAGTGCTCATCTTGCTCCTCTCGGCTACCTGAATATATCAATATATTATCAATGAACACTATGACAAGCTTATCCAAATATGGTTTGAAAACCCTGTTCATAAAATCCATAAAGGCTGCTAGGGCATTTGTCAATCCGAACGGCATCACAAAAAACTCATAATGTCCTTCAATGGGTCAAAATTCTTTATAATTTTGATTCTTGGATGACATAATCAATGAGTCAAAGTTTTCATTATAAACTTGTTTTACTATTTCTTGGGGTTGTATGTCAATTTGAATCTGGGTGTCGTATCTTTATATATGGGGTTGGCATCAATGGGAGATAAGTCCTGATTTCGATCGCCACAAGCATAGCTTGATAAGATCACATGTTCATGAATGAACAAAAGAGAAACAAATCTCTCAATTACTTTATTCCATCAACCACTTCTTCAAAATTTAGGTTTAATAAACCTTATATAGGCATACAATCCTAATTCTTATTGAAAACGAAATAAAACTCTATTTTTAATTGACTTTGACTTTGACTTTGTCTAAACATACCTATATTGGGCTTTTAATTTAAATAAATGACTTGGCCTACTAATTAAAAGCCTAATAAAATAAACTAATCTAAAACAATCCATGATGCAAATTAAGCTCAATTTAGATCAATTAAATAAATAACAGCCTAATTGCATTATAATTGACACCCAAGCCTCAAGATTGATGTTCTTGGGCTTGTTCTTGAGCTTGAATAATATTTTGAAGCTTTGATGTTCCCTCGAAGGTGTACAAGTCATGTTGTGCAAGACTCTTGGCCCAAATATCTTGAACGAGCCAATTTAAAGCTTCCTTCATCCTTTTAGCTCGAGCCCTTGTCATAGGTCCTCCATTGATGCTTAACGGATCCATAGGCTTGCTTTCTTGGTTTCCATCACCCACCTTCTCATATATGTCTTGGTAGTGGCGTCCATAGCATTCTTATGATAATTTTGGTTGTTGATTATCATATATTCAATGGGTCAAAATTCTTTATAATTTTGGTTCTTGAATGACATGATCAATGAGTCAAAGTTTTCATTATAAACTTGTTTTACTATTTCTTGGGGTTGTATTTCAATTTGATTCTGGGTGTCGTATCTTTATATATCGGGTTCGCATCAGTGGGGGATAAGTCATGATTTCGATCACCACAAGCATAGCTTGATAAGATCACATGTTCATGAATGAACAAAAGAGAAACAAATCTCTCAATTTCTTTATTCCATCAACCACTTCTTCAAAATTTAGGTTCAATAAGCCTTATATAAGCATGCAATCCTAATTTTTATTGAAAACGAAATAAAACTCGATTTTTAATTGACTTTGACTTTGACTTTTTCTAAACATACCCATATTAGGCTTTTAATTTAAATAAATGACTTAACTTACTAATTAAAAGCCTAATAAAATAAACTAATTGAAAACAGTCCCATAATACAAATTAGGCTCAATTTAAATCAATTAAATAAATAACAGCCTAATTGCATTATAATTGACACCCAAGCCTCAAGATTGATGTTCTTGGGCTTGTTCTTGAGCTTGAATAATATTTTGAAGCTTTGATGTTCCCTCGAAGGTGTACAAGTCATGTTGTGCAAGACTCTTGGCCCAAATATCTTGAACGAGCCAATTTAAAGCTTCCTTCATCCTTTTAGCTCGAGCCCTTGTCATAGGTCCTCCATTGATGCTTAACGGATCCATAGGCTTGCTTTCTTGGTTTCCATCACCCACCTTCTCATATATGTCTTGGTAGTGGCGTCCATAGCATTCTTATGATAATTTTGGTTGTCGATTATCATAGTTTCAATGGGTCTAAATTCTTTGTAATTTTAGTTCTTGAATGACATAATCAATGGGTCAAAGTTTTCATTATAAACTTGTTTTCATCTTTCTCGGAGTTGTGTTTCAATTTGATTGTGGGTGTCGTATCTTTATATACGGGGTTCGCAATCAGTGGGGGATAAGTCATGATTTCGATCACCACAAGCATAGCTTGATAAGATCACATGTTCATGAATGAACAAAAGAGAAACAAATCTCTCAATTTCTTTATTCCATCAACCACTTCTTCAAAATTTAGGTTCAATAAGCCTTATATAAGCATGCAATCCTAATTTTTATTGAAAACGAAATAAAACTCGATTTTTAATTGACTTTGACTTTGACTTTTTCTAAACATACCCATATTAGGCTTTTAATTTAAATAAATGACTTAACTTACTAATTAAAAGCCTAATAAAATAAACTAATTGAAAACAGTCCCATAATACAAATTAGGCTCAATTTAAATCAATTACATAAATGACAGCCCAATTGCATTATAATTGACACCCAAGCCTCAAGATTGATGTTCTTGGGCTTGTTCTTGAGCTTGAATAATATTTTGAAGCTTTGATGTTCCCTCCAACCTCTCCAAGTCATGTTGTGTAAGACTCTTGGCCCAAGTATCTTGAACGAGCCCATTTAAAGCTTCCTTCATCCTTTTAGCTCGAACCCTTATCATAAGTCCTCCATTGGTGCTTAACGGATCCATAGGCTTGCTTTCTTGGTTTTCATCACCCACCTTCTCATCTATGTCTTGGGAGTGACGTCAATATCATTCTTCTGATAATTTTGGTTCTTGATTATCATATATTCAATGGGTCAAAATTCTTTATAATTTTGGTTCTTGAATGACATGATCAATGAGTCAAAGTTTTCATTATAAACTTGTTTTACTATTTCTTGGGGTTGTATTTCAATTTGATTCTGGGTGTCGTATCTTTATATATCGGGGTTCGCATCAGTGGGGGATAAGTCATGATTTCGATCACCACAAGCATAGCTTGATAAGATCACATGTTCATGAATGAACAAAAGAGAAACACATCTCTCAATTACATTATTCCATCAACCACTTCTTCAAAATTTAGGTTTAATAAACCTTATGTAGGCATACAATCCTAATTCTTATCGAAAACGATATAAAACTCTATTTTTAATTGACTTTGACTTTGACTTTTTCTAAACATACCCATATTGGACTTTTAATTTAAATAAATGACTTAGCCTACTAACTAAAAGCCTAATAAAATAAACTAATTTAAAACAATCCCATAATACAAATTAGGGTCAATTTAAATGAATTAAATAAATAACAGCCCAATTGCATTATAATTGACACCCATGCTTCAAGATTGATGTTCTTGGGCTTGTTCTTAAGCTTGAATAATATTTTGAAGCTTTGGTGTTCCCTCCAAGCTGTCCAAGTCATGTTGTGCAAGACTCTTGGCCCAAATATCTTGAATGAGCCCATTTAAAGCTTCCTTCATCCTTTTAGCTCGAGCCCTTGTCATAGGTCCTCCATTGATGCTTAATGGATCCATAGGCTTGCTTTCGTGGTTTGCATCACCCACCTTCTCATCTATGTCGTAGGAGTGGGGTCAATATGATTCTTATGATCATTTTGGTTCTTGATTATCATATATTCAATGGGTCAAAATTCTTTATAATTTTGGTTCTTGAATGACATAATCAATGAGTCAAAGTTTTCATTATAAACTTGTTTTAATATTTCTTAGGGTTTTATTTCAATTTGATTGTGAGTGTCGTATCTTTATATACGAGGTTCACATCAGTGGGAGATAAGTCATGATTTCGATCGCCACAAGCATAGCTTGATAAGATCACATGTTCATGATGATGCAAACCCCGTATATATCGATACGACACCCACAAGCAAATTGAAACACAACCTCAAGAAAGATTAAAACAAGTTTATAATGAAAACTTTGACCCATTGATTATGTCATTCAAGAACCAAAACTATAAAAAATTTTGACCCATTAAATATATGATAATCAAGAACCAAAATTATAACAAGAATGATATTGACGCCACTCCCAAGACATAGATGAGAAGGTGGGAGATAAGTCATGGTTTCGATCGCCACAAGCATAACTTGATAAGATCACATGTTCAACAATGAACAAAAGAGAAACAAATCTCTCAAACTTTATTTCATCATAAGCCACTGCTTGAAATTTAGGTTTAATAAGCCTTAAATAGGCATACAATCCTAAACCTTATTGGAAACTAAATAAAATCCTAATTTTAATTGACTATGACTCTAACTTTGACTCTGACTCTGACTTTCACTTTGACTTTGACTTGTCCTAAACACACTCATATTGGGCTCTTTAATGACTCAGCCTCCTAATTAAAACTTAATAAATTAAACTAAATGAAAAACAATCCCATAATACAAATTAGGCCCAATGTAAATCAATTAAATAAATAACAGCCCAATTGCACTATAATCGACACCCAAGCTTCAAGATTTCTTCAAGATTGATGTTCTTGGACTTGTTCTTGAACTTGAATAATATTTTGAAGTCTTGATGTTCCCTCCAAGTTATCCAAGTCATGTTGTGCAAGACTCTTAACCCAAATATCTTGAACGAGCCCATTTAAAGCTTCCTTCATCCTTTTAGCTCGAGCCCTCGTCATAGGTCCTCCATTGATGCTCAAATGATCCATAGGCTTGCTTCCTTGATTTCCATCACATGCAGGAACAAAAGAGAAACAAATCTCTCAATTACTTTATTCCATCAACCATTTTTTCAAAATTTAGGTTTAATAAGCCTTATATAGGCATACAATCCTAATTCTTATTGAAAACGAAATAAAATTGACTTGGACTTTGATTTTTTCTAAACATACTCATATTAGGCTTTTAATTTAAATAAATTACGTAGCCTACTAATTAAAAACCTAATAAAATAAACTAATTTTAAGCAATCCCATAATACAAATTAGGCTAAGTTTAAATGAATTAAATAAATTACAGCCCAATTGCATTATAATTGACACCCAAGCCCCAAGATTGATGTTCTTGGGCTTGTTCTTGAGCTTGAAAAATATTTTGAAGCTTTGATGTTCCCTCCAACCTGTCCAAGTCATGTTGTGTAAGACTCTTGGCGCAAATATCTTGAACGAGCCCATTTAAAGCTTCCTTCATCCTTTTAGCTCGAGCCCTTGTCATAGGTCCTCCATTGATGCTTAACGGATCCGTAGGCTTGCTTTCTTGGTTTCCATCACCCACCTTCTCATATATGTCTTGGTAGTGGCGTCCATAGCATTCTTATGATAATTTTGGTTGTCGATTATCATAGTTTCAATGGGTCTAAATTCTTTGTAATTTTAGTTCTTGAATGACATAATCAATGGGTCAAAGTTTTCATTATAAACTTGTTTTCATCTTTCTCGGAGTTGTGTTTCAATTTGATTGTGGGTGTCGTATCTTTATATACGGGGTTCGCATCAGTGGGAGATAAGTCATGATTTCGATCGTCGCAAGAATAGCTTGATAAGATCACATGTTCATGATTGAACAAAAGAGAAACAAATCTCTCCATTACTTTATTCCATCAACCACCTCTTCAAAATTTACGTTTAATAAACCTTATATAGGCATACAATCCCAATTCTTATTGAAAACGAAATAAAACTCTATTTTTAATTGACTTTGACTTTGACTTTGTCTAAACATACCTATATTGGGCTTTTAATTTAAATAAATGACTTGGCCTACTAATTAAAAGCCTAATAAAATAAACTAATCTAAAACAAATCCATGATGCAAATTAAGCTCAATTTAGATCAATTAAATAAATAACAGCCTAATTGCATTATAATTGACACCCAAGCCTCAAGATTGATGTTCTTGGGCTTGTTCTTGAGCTTGAATAATATTTTGAAGCTTTGATGTTCCCTCGAAGGTGTACAAGTCATGTTGTGCAAGACTCTTGGCCCAAATATCTTGAACGAGCCAATTTAAAGCTTCCTTCATCCTTTTAGCTCGAGCCCTTGTCATAGGTCCTCCATTGATGCTTAACGGATCCGTAGGCTTGCTTTCTTCGTTTCCATCACCCACCTTCTCATATATGTCTTGGTAGTGGCGTCCATAGCATTCTTATGATAATTTTGGTTGTCGATTATCATAGTTTCAATGGGTCTAAATTCTTTGTAATTTTAGTTCTTGAATGACATAATCAATGGGTCAAAGTTTTCATTATAAACTTGTTTTCATCTTTCTCGGAGTTGTGTTTCAATTTGATTGTGGGTGTCGTATCTTTATATACGGGGTTCGCATCAGTGGGAGATAAGTCATGATTTCGATCGTCGCAAGAATAGCTTGATAAGATCACATGTTCATGATTGAACAAAAGAGAAACAAATCTCTCCATTACTTTATTCCATCAACCACCTCTTCAAAATTTACGTTTAATAAACCTTATATAGGCATACAATCCCAATTCTTATTGAAAACGAAATAAAACTCTATTTTTAATTGACTTTGACTTTGACTTTGTCTAAACATACCTATATTGGGCTTTTAATTTAAATAAATGACTTGGCCTACTAATTAAAAGCCTAATAAAATAAACTAATCTAAAACAAATCCATGATGCAAATTAAGCTCAATTTAGATCAATTAAATAAATAACAGCCTAATTGCATTATAATTGACACCCAAGCCTCAAGATTGATGTTCTTGGGCTTGTTCTTGAGCTTGAATAATATTTTGAAGCTTTGATGTTCCCTCGAAGGTGTACAAGTCATGTTGTGCAAGACTCTTGGCCCAAATATCTTGAACGAGCCAATTTAAAGCTTCCTTCATCCTTTTAGCTCGAGCCCTTGTCATAGGTCCTCCATTGATGCTTAACGGATCCGTAGGCTTGCTTTCTTCGTTTCCATCACCCACCTTCTCATATATGTCTTGGTAGTGGCGTCCATAGCATTCTTATGATAATTTTGGTTGTCGATTATCATAGTTTCAATGGGTCTAAATTCTTTGTAATTTTAGTTCTTGAATGACATAATCAATGGGTCAAAGTTTTCATTATAAACTTGTTTTCATCTTTCTCGGAGTTGTGTTTCAATTTGATTGTGGGTGTCGTATCTTTATATACGGGGTTCGCATCAGTGGGAGATAAGTCATGATTTCGATCGTCGCAAGAATAGCTTGATAAGATCACATGTTCATGATTGAACAAAAGAGAAACAAATCTCTCCATTACTTTATTCCATCAACCACCTCTTCAAAATTTACGTTTAATAAACCTTATATAGGCATACAATCCCAATTCTTATTGAAAACGAAATAAAACTCTATTTTTAATTGACTTTGACTTTGACTTTGTCTAAACATACCTATATTGGGCTTTTAATTTAAATAAATGACTTGGCCTACTAATTAAAAGCCTAATAAAATAAACTAATCTAAAACAATCCATGATGCAAATTAAGCTCAATTTAGATCAATTAAATAAATAACAGCCTAATTGCATTATAATTGACACCCAAGCCTCAAGATTGATGTTCTTGGGCTTGTTCTTGAGCTTGAATAATATTTTGAAGCTTTGATGTTCCCTCGAAGGTGTACAAGTCATGTTGTGCAAGACTCTTGGCCCAAATATCTTGAACGAGCCAATTTAAAGCTTCCTTCATCCTTTTAGCTCGAGCCCTTGTCATAGGTCCTCCATTGATGCTTAACGGATCCATAGGCTTGCTTTCTTCGTTTCCATCACCCACCTTCTCATATATGTCTTGGTAGTGGCGTCCATAGCATTCTTATGATAATTTTGGTTGTCGATTATCATAGTTTCAATGGGTCTAAATTCTTTGTAATTTTAGTTCTTGAATGACATAATCAATGGGTCAAAGTTTTCATTATAAACTTGTTTTCATCTTTCTCGGAGTTGTGTTTCAATTTGATTGTGGGTGTCGTATCTTTATATACGGGGTTCGCATCAGTGGGAGATAAGTCATGATTTCGATCGTCGCAAGAATAGCTTGATAAGATCACATGTTCATGATTGAACAAAAGAGAAACAAATCTCTCCATTACTTTATTCCATCAACCACCTCTTCAAAATTTACGTTTAATAAACCTTATATAGGCATACAATCCCAATTCTTATTGAAAACGAAATAAAACTCTATTTTTAATTGACTTTGACTTTGACTTTGTCTAAACATACCTATATTGGGCTTTTAATTTAAATAAATGACTTGGCCTACTAATTAAAAGCCTAATAAAATAAACTAATCTAAAACAAATCCATGATGCAAATTAAGCTCAATTTAGATCAATTAAATAAATAACAGCCTAATTGCATTATAATTGACACCCAAGCCTCAAGATTGATGTTCTTGGGCTTGTTCTTGAGCTTGAATAATATTTTGAAGCTTTGATGTTCCCTCGAAGGTGTACAAGTCATGTTGTGCAAGACTCTTGGCCCAAATATCTTGAACGAGCCAATTTAAAGCTTCCTTCATCCTTTTAGCTCGAGCCCTTGTCATAGGTCCTCCATTGATGCTTAACGGATCCGTAGGCTTGCTTTCTTCGTTTCCATCACCCACCTTCTCATATATGTCTTGGTAGTGGCGTCCATAGCATTCTTATGATAATTTTGGTTGTCGATTATCATAGTTTCAATGGGTCTAAATTCTTTGTAATTTTAGTTCTTGAATGACATAATCAATGGGTCAAAGTTTTCATTATAAACTTGTTTTACTATTTCTTGGGGTTGTATTTCAATTTGATTCTGGGCGTCGTACATTTATGTATGGGGTTGGCATCAGTGGGAGATAAGTTATGATTTCGATCCCCACAAGCGTAGCTTGATAAGATCACATGTTCATGAATAAACAAAAGAGAAACAAATCTCTCAATTACTTTATTCCATCAACCACTTCTTCAAAATTTAGGTTTAATAAGCCTTATATACGCATGCAATCCTAATTTTTATTTAAACCGAAATAAAACTCTATTTTTAATTGACTTTGACTTTGATTTTTTCTAAACATACCCATATTAGGCTTTTAATTTAAATAAATTACGTAGCCTACTAATTAAAACCTAATAAAATAAACGAATTTTAAGCAATCCCATAATACAAATTAGGCTAAGTTTAAATGAATTAAATAAATTACAGCCCAATTGCATTATAATTGACACCCAAGCCCCAAGATTGATGTTCTTGGGCTTGTTCTTGAGCTCGAATAATATTTTGAAGCTTTGATGTTCCCTCGAAGGTGTACAAGTCATGTTGTGCAAGACTCTTGGCCCAAATATCTTGAACGAGCCAATTTAAAGCTTCCTTCATCCTTTTAGCTCGAGCCCTTGTCATAGGTCCTCCATTGATGCTTAACGGATCCGTAGGCTTGCTTTCTTCGTTTCCATCACCCACCTTCTCATATATGTCTTGGTAGTGGCGTCCATAGCATTCTTATGATAATTTTGGTTGTCGATTATCATAGTTTCAATGGGTCTAAATTCTTTGTAATTTTAGTTCTTGAATGACATAATCAATGGGTCAAAGTTTTCATTATAAACTTGTTTTCATCTTTCTCGGAGTTGTGTTTCAATTTGATTGTGGGTGTCGTATCTTTATATACGGGGTTCGCATCAGTGGGAGATAAGTCATGATTTCGATCGTCGCAAGAATAGCTTGATAAGATCACATGTTCATGATTGAACAAAAGAGAAACAAATCTCTCCATTACTTTATTCCATCAACCACCTCTTCAAAATTTACGTTTAATAAACCTTATATAGGCATACAATCCCAATTCTTATTGAAAACGAAATAAAACTCTATTTTTAATTGACTTTGACTTTGACTTTGTCTAAACATACCTATATTGGGCTTTTAATTTAAATAAATGACTTGGCCTACTAATTAAAAGCCTAATAAAATAAACTAATCTAAAACAAATCCATGATGCAAATTAAGCTCAATTTAGATCAATTAAATAAATAACAGCCTAATTGCATTATAATTGACACCCAAGCCTCAAGATTGATGTTCTTGGGCTTGTTCTTGAGCTTGAATAATATTTTGAAGCTTTGATGTTCCCTCGAAGGTGTACAAGTCATGTTGTGCAAGACTCTTGGCCCAAATATCTTGAACGAGCCAATTTAAAGCTTCCTTCATCCTTTTAGCTCGAGCCCTTGTCATAGGTCCTCCATTGATGCTTAACGGATCCATAGGCTTGCTTTCTTGGTTTCCATCACCCACCTTCTCATATATGTCTTGGTAGTGGCGTCCATAGCATTCTTATGATAATTTTGGTTGTCGATTATCATAGTTTCAATGGGTCTAAATTCTTTGTAATTTTAGTTCTTGAATGACATAATCAATGGGTCAAAGTTTTCATTATAAACTTGTTTTCATCTTTCTCGGAGTTGTGTTTCAATTTGATTGTGGGTGTCGTATCTTTATATACGGGGTTCGCATCAGTGGGAGATAAGTCATGATTTCGATCGTCGCAAGAATAGCTTGATAAGATCACATGTTCATGATTGAACAAAAGAGAAACAAATCTCTCCATTACTTTATTCCATCAACCACCTCTTCAAAATTTACGTTTAATAAACCTTATATAGGCATACAATCCCAATTCTTATTGAAAACGAAATAAAACTCTATTTTTAATTGACTTTGACTTTGACTTTGTCTAAACATACCTATATTGGGCTTTTAATTTAAATAAATGACTTGGCCTACTAATTAAAAGCCTAATAAAATAAACTAATCTAAAACAAATCCATGATGCAAATTAAGCTCAATTTAGATCAATTAAATAAATAACAGCCTAATTGCATTATAATTGACACCCAAGCCTCAAGATTGATGTTCTTGGGCTTGTTCTTGAGCTTGAATAATATTTTGAAGCTTTGATGTTCCCTCGAAGGTGTACAAGTCATGTTGTGCAAGACTCTTGGCCCAAATATCTTGAACGAGCCAATTTAAAGCTTCCTTCATCCTTTTAGCTCGAGCCCTTGTCATAGGTCCTCCATTGATGCTTAACGGATCCGTAGGCTTGCTTTCTTCGTTTCCATCACCCACCTTCTCATATATGTCTTGGTAGTGGCGTCCATAGCATTCTTATGATAATTTTGGTTGTCGATTATCATAGTTTCAATGGGTCTAAATTCTTTGTAATTTTAGTTCTTGAATGACATAATCAATGGGTCAAAGTTTTCATTATAAACTTGTTTTCATCTTTCTCGGAGTTGTGTTTCAATTTGATTGTGGGTGTCGTATCTTTATATACGGGGTTCGCATCAGTGGGAGATAAGTCATGATTTCGATCGTCGCAAGAATAGCTTGATAAGATCACATGTTCATGATTGAACAAAAGAGAAACAAATCTCTCCATTACTTTATTCCATCAACCACCTCTTCAAAATTTACGTTTAATAAACCTTATATAGGCATACAATCCCAATTCTTATTGAAAACGAAATAAAACTCTATTTTTAATTGACTTTGACTTTGACTTTGTCTAAACATACCTATATTGGGCTTTTAATTTAAATAAATGACTTGGCCTACTAATTAAAAGCCTAATAAAATAAACTAATCTAAAACAAATCCATGATGCAAATTAAGCTCAATTTAGATCAATTAAATAAATAACAGCCTAATTGCATTATAATTGACACCCAAGCCTCAAGATTGATGTTCTTGGGCTTGTTCTTGAGCTTGAATAATATTTTGAAGCTTTGATGTTCCCTCGAAGGTGTACAAGTCATGTTGTGCAAGACTCTTGGCCCAAATATCTTGAACGAGCCAATTTAAAGCTTCCTTCATCCTTTTAGCTCGAGCCCTTGTCATAGGTCCTCCATTGATGCTTAACGGATCCGTAGGCTTGCTTTCTTCGTTTCCATCACCCACCTTCTCATATATGTCTTGGTAGTGGCGTCCATAGCATTCTTATGATAATTTTGGTTGTCGATTATCATAGTTTCAATGGGTCTAAATTCTTTGTAATTTTAGTTCTTGAATGACATAATCAATGGGTCAAAGTTTTCATTATAAACTTGTTTTCATCTTTCTCGGAGTTGTGTTTCAATTTGATTGTGGGTGTCGTATCTTTATATACGGGGTTCGCAATCAGTGGGAGATAAGTCATGATTTCGATCGTCGCAAGAATAGCTTGATAAGATCACATGTTCATGATTGAACAAAAGAGAAACAAATCTCTCCATTACTTTATTCCATCAACCACCTCTTCAAAATTTACGTTTAATAAACCTTATATAGGCATACAATCCCAATTCTTATTGAAAACGAAATAAAACTCTATTTTTAATTGACTTTGACTTTGACTTTGTCTAAACATACCTATATTGGGCTTTTAATTTAAATAAATGACTTGGCCTACTAATTAAAAGCCTAATAAAATAAACTAATCTAAAACAAATCCATGATGCAAATTAAGCTCAATTTAGATCAATTAAATAAATAACAGCCTAATTGCATTATAATTGACACCCAAGCCTCAAGATTGATGTTCTTGGGCTTGTTCTTGAGCTTGAATAATATTTTGAAGCTTTGATGTTCCCTCGAAGGTGTACAAGTCATGTTGTGCAAGACTCTTGGCCCAAATATCTTGAACGAGCCAATTTAAAGCTTCCTTCATCCTTTTAGCTCGAGCCCTTGTCATAGGTCCTCCATTGATGCTTAACGGATCCGTAGGCTTGCTTTCTTGGTTTCCATCACCCACCTTCTCATATATGTCTTGGTAGTGGCGTCCATAGCATTCTTATGATAATTTTGGTTGTCGATTATCATAGTTTCAATGGGTCTAAATTCTTTGTAATTTTAGTTCTTGAATGACATAATCAATGGGTCAAAGTTTTCATTATAAACTTGTTTTCATCTTTCTCGGAGTTGTGTTTCAATTTGATTGTGGGTGTCGTATCTTTATATACGGGGTTCGCATCAGTGGGAGATAAGTCATGATTTCGATCGTCGCAAGAATAGCTTGATAAGATCACATGTTCATGATTGAACAAAAGAGAAACAAATCTCTCCATTACTTTATTCCATCAACCACCTCTTCAAAATTTACGTTTAATAAACCTTATATAGGCATACAATCCCAATTCTTATTGAAAACGAAATAAAACTCTATTTTTAATTGACTTTGACTTTGACTTTGTCTAAACATACCTATATTGGGCTTTTAATTTAAATAAATGACTTGGCCTACTAATTAAAAGCCTAATAAAATAAACTAATCTAAAACAAATCCATGATGCAAATTAAGCTCAATTTAGATCAATTAAATAAATAACAGCCTAATTGCATTATAATTGACACCCAAGCCTCAAGATTGATGTTCTTGGGCTTGTTCTTGAGCTTGAATAATATTTTGAAGCTTTGATGTTCCCTCGAAGGTGTACAAGTCATGTTGTGCAAGACTCTTGGCCCAAATATCTTGAACGAGCCAATTTAAAGCTTCCTTCATCCTTTTAGCTCGAGCCCTTGTCATAGGTCCTCCATTGATGCTTAACGGATCCGTAGGCTTGCTTTCTTCGTTTCCATCACCCACCTTCTCATATATGTCTTGGTAGTGGCGTCCATAGCATTCTTATGATAATTTTGGTTGTCGATTATCATAGTTTCAATGGGTCTAAATTCTTTGTAATTTTAGTTCTTGAATGACATAATCAATGGGTCAAAGTTTTCATTATAAACTTGTTTTCATCTTTCTCGGAGTTGTGTTTCAATTTGATTGTGGGTGTCGTATCTTTATATACGGGGTTCGCATCAGTGGGAGATAAGTCATGATTTCGATCGTCGCAAGAATAGCTTGATAAGATCACATGTTCATGATTGAACAAAAGAGAAACAAATCTCTCCATTACTTTATTCCATCAACCACCTCTTCAAAATTTACGTTTAATAAACCTTATATAGGCATACAATCCCAATTCTTATTGAAAACGAAATAAAACTCTATTTTTAATTGACTTTGACTTTGACTTTGTCTAAACATACCTATATTGGGCTTTTAATTTAAATAAATGACTTGGCCTACTAATTAAAAGCCTAATAAAATAAACTAATCTAAAACAAATCCATGATGCAAATTAAGCTCAATTTAGATCAATTAAATAAATAACAGCCTAATTGCATTATAATTGACACCCAAGCCTCAAGATTGATGTTCTTGGGCTTGTTCTTGAGCTTGAATAATATTTTGAAGCTTTGATGTTCCCTCGAAGGTGTACAAGTCATGTTGTGCAAGACTCTTGGCCCAAATATCTTGAACGAGCCAATTTAAAGCTTCCTTCATCCTTTTAGCTCGAGCCCTTGTCATAGGTCCTCCATTGATGCTTAACGGATCCGTAGGCTTGCTTTCTTCGTTTCCATCACCCACCTTCTCATATATGTCTTGGTAGTGGCGTCCATAGCATTCTTATGATAATTTTGGTTGTCGATTATCATAGTTTCAATGGGTCTAAATTCTTTGTAATTTTAGTTCTTGAATGACATAATCAATGGGTCAAAGTTTTCATTATAAACTTGTTTTCATCTTTCTCGGAGTTGTGTTTCAATTTGATTGTGGGTGTCGTATCTTTATATACGGGGTTCGCATCAGTGGGAGATAAGTCATGATTTCGATCGTCGCAAGAATAGCTTGATAAGATCACATGTTCATGATTGAACAAAAGAGAAACAAATCTCTCCATTACTTTATTCCATCAACCACCTCTTCAAAATTTACGTTTAATAAACCTTATATAGGCATACAATCCCAATTCTTATTGAAAACGAAATAAAACTCTATTTTTAATTGACTTTGACTTTGACTTTGTCTAAACATACCTATATTGGGCTTTTAATTTAAATAAATGACTTGGCCTACTAATTAAAAGCCTAATAAAATAAACTAATCTAAAACAATCCATGAATGCATATTAGGCTCAAGTTTAAATGAATTAAATAAATACAGCCTACTTGCATTATAATTGACACCCAAGCCTCAAGATTGATGTTCTTGGGCTTGTTCTTGAGCTTGAATAATATTTTGAGGCTTTGATGTTCCCCTCGAAGGTGTACAAGTCATGTTGTGCAAGACTCTTGGTCCAAATATCTTGAACGAGCCCATTTAAAGCTTCCTTCATCCTTTTAGCTCGATCCCTTGTCATAGGTCCTCCATTGATGCTTAACGGAATCCATAGGCTTGCTTTCTTGGTTTCCATCACCCACCTTCTCATATATGTCTTGGTAAGTGGCGTCCATATCATTCTTATGATAATTTTGGTTCTGATTATCATTTATTCAATGGGTCAAAATTCTTTATAATTTTGGTTCTTGAATGACATAATCAATGGGTCACAGTTTTCATTATAAACTTGTTTTCATACTTCTCGGAGTTGTGTTTCGATTTGATTGTGGGTGTCGTATCTTTATATACGGGGTTCGCATCAGTGGGAGATAAGTCATGATTTCGATCGTCGCAAGAATAGCTTGATAAGATCACATGTTCATGATTGAACAAAAGAGAAACAAATCTCTCCATTACTTTATTCCATCAACCACCTCTTCAAAATTTACGTTTAATAAACCTTATATAGGCATACAATCCCAATTCTTATTGAAAACGAAATAAAACTCTATTTTTAATTGACTTTGACTTTGACTTTGTCTAAACATACCTATATTGGGCTTTTAATTTAAATAAATGACTTGGCCTACTAATTAAAAGCCTAATAAAATAAACTAATCTAAAACAATCCATGATGCAAATTAAGCTCAATTTAGATCAATTAAATAAATAACAGCCTAATTGCATTATAATTGACACCCAAGCCTCAAGATTGATGTTCTTGGGCTTGTTCTTGAGCTTGAATAATATTTTGAAGCTTTGATGTTCCCTCGAAGGTGTACAAGTCATGTTGTGCAAGACTCTTGGCCCAAATATCTTGAACGAGCCAATTTAAAGCT